>JAQFYQ010001367.1:0-13458 GCA_034694885.1 Buchholzia appendiculata | reverse complement strand
GCGGCGTCGTGGTACTACCGGCCCCAGTTTGCTTCTGATTGGTGGCTATAAATAGATCATTGATTTGGATTGGGTTACATTTATAACTGGATCGTTAATGGCCCAATGATCATTAACTAGGCCAAACTGTCCCGTTGGAACACATAGCCATCTGGCGAATACTGATCTTTATAAAAACAGCCCATTATTATATTCATATATTGCATGTGTTGGTTGACAGAGGGCTGACTGGTTCAAGCTCGTACGTCAACGCTCTTCCTCAGTTCGATTCCTATTCATCCGGTCAAGTGACTTCATCCCTCGACTCCAGCATGCCGGGTCGTCCTGGAGTATCCACGGACGCACTGGATGCCTTCCTCGTCAACGGAGGATATCCCACGGACCCGTACAATCACGGATCGAGTCCTTCTGGATACGCGAGAGAGGAGCAGACGAGCGTGGATGGAAACACGACTCGTCGCAGGACCCTGGAGACGGAGAAATACGGCGGTACAACCGTCACCAAGGTAACCAATGAAAGCTACACAAATTGGAATGATTATGATTACGGCCAACAACAGCAGCCGGTTGCAAGACCTCCGAGCAGGGAACCATTCTTTCGTACAACCAGCGCTGGAATGAGACCAGACCGTGGGCCAACACCCACGAACCCTCAAGGAATCCAGATGACCTTTGATCTTGAGCAGTCAGTATCAAATGATTATGAATATAACAAACCGTCTTCATCGGGTTCGCTAAGGGCTCCTCCTCCTCCGGTGACCTCACAGAAGAATTCAAACGTCTGGTCGCCCTCGGGTCATGCATCGCCTGCGCCCTTGAGTGTTGACCTTGGTCGCAGCGGTGCCACTTCCTCATTCAGTGACTACATGGACACGTACAGCGAGCCTCCAAAAGTTTCTCCGCTTGGTCCAAACAGGCAGAGCGTCTGGAATCCGGCGAAACACGGACCACCTCCTCGCACTTTTGATCCCGGCCGACCATTGGTTAATAAAACGATTGATTTTGTGATACCATCATCAACTGTAAATCCATCCCTGCCACAGAAGAATGGACCCAATAACTGGGATCGTGGATACGATGGAAAGGAAAATTTGGCTCCAGCCGGATTTCAATCTAATGCATATTCACAGAATGCCGGTCCAAAACCCTGGACTCCTTCTTCCTATGATGCTTCTCCATTGGTTATCGATTTTGATCTAGACCAGCCCAAAGACACCACTTTCTCTCAATCATCATCCTATCAGGACAACTCGATGTTCGGTGTCAGCAAGAGATCTAAGCCAGAAGCGCCCAACACGTGGAAGCCGGCTACTTTACCTACACTCTCGAAGGTCGCACACTTGATGCCGGACCTCTCTCAGAGTCAAACTACGACGAGGTCTCGATCAAGATCCAGGATGTCCAAGTTTGACAGTGATGCTGGATATGTGGATGCACTGAGTCTGGATGACCTGGACTCTGGGAGGAGGCTTGACGACTTTGATACTGGAATGAAGAGTGGTTTGACCTCGAGCAGATCATACGAAAGATTGGCTTTCCCTGACCTGCCTCCAAGCATCAACAAGATTCTCTCCGAGCCAAAGGATTCAGTGATTGTAACTCCACCCGTGCTTGCGAAGCAAAAAGGTAAGAGATCGATTCTTGTGTCATCAATTAATTTCTAATTGATTTAAAGAAAGATAATTGGGTCACAAAGCAATTTCTATTGATGGTGGTACCAGATTCTAGGCACCCATGACATTTGTACACTGCAGTCACTGATAGAAAACTAATCATGTCATTCTTGCAAAACAAATATAAAGCTATTATCAATTGAAGATTCTTTAAACTAAAATTTAATTAGATTTGCTAGTTTTAGGCAAGCACTGTAAATCAATTGTAATGTTAATGTGATTATTTCAGGCTGGTCTGTTTCACAGTTGTACCATGTCCACTTAATGCTCAAATTTACAGGGGCATTGGAGGGGGTGAACGCCTCTAGTTAAAGGGACAAGTTAAAAAAATTCTTTACAAAGGTAACTAAAATGTTTTTGAGGGAAATTTAGTGCTTAGACAGTTACAGTAACTGCGATCTAAATCTCTATTTATTTCTGACGTTGAATTTTTATTGTGGTGTGAATTAATAAATTAATATAAAGTTAAATGGTTCAATTGCATATTCAGCCTAATAGAACAATAATAACAAAGCATAAATGAAGGCCTACCAGAGAAATTTCTATCTACATCATCACCATCAGCATTTTACGTCAGTTTTCCTAGTAGGATTGGGTTAGGTGTTTCCAACAATGAAAGTGTTCTTTTTGCACAGGTCATAATCACGTGAATCCTCAATTTTTCCATATCTGGTCGCATGCACTTCATCTAAGTCTTTCTACTGCTGTCTTTGCTTTTTTCCCTTCCACATCTAAAAATTAGAACGCCGTAACCCAATCACTGTCGTCCATTTTTTCCACATGTTCAAATCATCTCAACATGCTTTGTCTGACAACATCATCCACGCCAACAGACACTCAACCTTTCACGTAGCTTACTAGTTACCAGTCTATCCTTATCAGTGACCCAGCACATCCACCTCACCATCATGTTCTCTGTTCTCTCCAAATGCCTCACATCTGCGACCTTGACAGGCCAGACTGCTCTGTATATTTTTCCTTTCAACTTAGACGTGACGTTCCTAACAGTAAGAAAAGGTTATAAAAAATAATTGCTATTAAAACCTTGTGACCTTGTGATGTGATATTATTGAAATCACGCTGTTGAATGGCTCGTTTGATCTTCACCGTCATAACTTATTTTGTCCTCTTCATTATTAATATATACACCTATCTGATTTGGTAACGTTTCAGAGAAAGTATTTGGTGATTCATCATTCTACGCAGACCCAAAGCACCTCTACCCCACGGTCGAGGAACAGGTCAAGATGGCTCGCATAGTCGCACGCTCTCTCACCTCGGACGCGAACGCCTCCGCACGAGGACATCAGATGTTCGTCAAGCGCAAAGAACGCGCTGACGCATTCGTCGTAGACTCCAGTGCAACCGAGAAAACTTCTCCCGTAAAGATGAGTTATTCGGAGAACGACCTTCACTATAACCCGAATCCTTGGGCCGCGTCGAAAGACTGGAAACCAGCTGCGAAAACCGACTCGTTATTCGGTTCCAGTATTCCCCCTCCTCCTCCACTCCCGACATCCCTGCTGTTCGCTCCGAGAGGCGAAGACAAGGCGAAAGCCTTGCGAGCGGACGAGTTTGAGCGAGTCAGACTGCACGACCAGAAGACCCGACACAACACGGTCTCACCGCAGGTCTGTTTCAACCTTGCACGAGATCTGCGCGAGAACAAGGGACGAGGCGGGAAGATGTTCGCCAAGCGACGAGCGAGGGCCGAGCAGTTTGTGATCGAGGGCGAGGGAACCGGGGGCCCAGACCCGACCGTTCTCATGAAGATCAACAGCGATTTCGCGCAGAAAGCTCCTCCGACTCCGCGAATCCAGTCTGGGGAAAGTACGTACGGGAAAGCCCGAGATGACACGGATTACTCTGCCGCACCATCAGTAAACCGACTGAAGGAAATGATAGAGCTTCCCAAGGCAAAGATAACGCCTTGGGACGCCGTCGCGGATCACGGGAACATAGACCTGGCTTTTGAGCACCTACGGGACTACCAGTTCTTCGGACGCCAGCCAGGATCCACGCCCGCCGATGCACTGAGCAAATCCTTGCGGCATCATGCCGGACCATCAACGGGGAATGATTTTGCTCCGGTGACACCGGCACCGACAGGCCCACCAAGCTGGACGCGATCAAACGACACTGGAATCAGTTCAGGTAACAATTAACATCGGCCAAGTACTAATAAATTATACTTGGAGGCATTCACTGAACGCTGAATAATACAACTCTTAACTTTATAATTATCATACAAATTATATCTGGAATTTTACTTTGTTCTCCTGAAAGTTAAATACTGCATAATTTCTATATAGTTCAAGGTAATCCATGTTATTTACTTGACATAATAAGATTTGCTTGTGAATATCTTGCATTTCTTCTTGAATCTTGATAATTATTTGATAAGTTTATGCTACTTTGAAAAATATCAGCTTCATTGACATTCAATTTGTACTTAGCATTTTAATATTTCTATAATTAAAGATACTAGTAGCATTGTTTAATTTTAATAATATTAAATTATTATGACTTCTTCTACTACAGGTATGTTTACATCATAAATGGCATATTCACAAGATATCAGCAGCTGATCAACAAGAGTTTGTTTAGAAGTTTGTATCAGATCCTTTTGTTAACAATCATTATATTATTTGTCGTCCTTATGTTACTACCTGTAAGTGTTTAAGTCTATACATTAAATTATGTAATGGAAGGGAGAGGAGGTTAGATTTTCTTGAATTATATTCTCTCTAATTATATTCTCTCAAATCTAACAAATGATTATGTTGATAATAAGATAATAAATGATTATGTTGTATTTTATAGGATTTGTCACTATTGCATGCTGTTACATTTATTTCTAGGATTTTCGACAAGAAATACTGCGCCACAGTTTACACCAAAAGTAGACTTTTCGTCATCATCGAGCGGTGGCTATAGGTCGGTTCCATTCGCGGCGCCGAGTTTTACTCCGTCCGCATTCGCAGCCGGTGGGGGACCGAGAGGTTTCTCCGAGTTCTAAATCTCTGCTGGGCACAGAATCCAAAGTTCTGACCTTCAAAGTTCTTTCTCTGTGCCAGTGGATTAAGCCAGACAAGACACTTAGATGTATGCCAGTAAGAACATCACAGAAAATAGTTCAGCATGATAATGTAGTGAAGAGTGGTGGATAGAGACACGCGGTTAATACATAACACATATCACTTTCTAAATTTGTGCCGACTTATAACAACTGTCAGAGGAAATGTGGGTAAGAATTTCATTAAATTTAATGACTCAAAATTGCAGATCTCTTCCTATTTTTAATTCGTCACTTTCACACATGCTTTTTCTCACTTACAGAGATGCAGGTCTTGTAACATGGAACAACTAGCATCTTGTATACTATGGTGACACAAGAAGTGTGACAGTGACTGGGATAAAACATCCAAGTCCTTGGTTGTGGCTGGGCATAGGGACAGATTGAAACAGGTGGGAGGACTTGGATAGTGTGTAGGATCAGATAAGAAGAGATTGAGACTAGAAGCAGAGGATGCAAGTTACTGTGTTCTAAGGAAAGAACCATTCTTTGAAATGTCTAAACCTTGGTGAAAGGGAAAACTGACATTCAACGATGATGATTATGATAATGATGATGATGATGACTAAGACTTGTCAGGGGTGATGATGATGATGATGATGATGATGATGACTAAGACTTGTCTAGTGCAAAGAACTGTCGTAGCTATGGCTTATTGAGTAATGTTACGGTTCCACGTAATTCGTGGATCACATGTAGAGCACCGCACATGTAAAACGCGTTTTCCTCACAACACTATCTATTTGTACATAACTTGTATTATACTGCTTTGCAAGATTGACGTGTGCTTCTTTGAAAATACTTATAGTGTGTGTGCTGTGTCATGTACTTCAATACGAGGGAGACCAGTGGCGTCAGGTTTTACAATAGATCCACCATGTTCCACTAGGTATTCGACAAGGCAAGCAGCAAAATCATTGGCAGGATAAACGGCTGTAAAACTTTGCTTCTATAAAAGTCCAAAACGTTGTATGCACGTGCTCAGAACAGTTTAATCACCGTGAGCATGTTTGAGCATGCTTGTAATCAATATTCTCCTAATTACATAGGGAAACATTTTGATAGCATCCAATAGGCTTTAATTAACCCGAGTGTTTATTACGGACAATTCCAGTTGGACAATAAATGATGATGATGATGATGATGATGGAGAATGCCGACTCCAAATCTTTGCAAACTTTGGCGTTAAGTGCAAATGAGTGCGAGGGAGCGAGGAGAGGGAGGAGTTATACTTTGTTAAAGGTGTAACTTCAATATCTAATCCTGGCTAACAGGAAACCCGTCGTAAAATTTCAATGGTGATGTGCAACTGAATGATTTCACTCGTAATCGGATCAAACTTTATGCTTCATAGTCGAGAGAACCACTCTCCGTTGGACCAACGTAAAGTGTCTCGTGTTGATTCTATGCGCTGCATGTAGGAACTCTAGTCACTTATACAGACATGCAGATGTATATCACTATATATATAACGCTGTGAATGTGAAGCTATGCTTTGCACGAACAGCTATATGTTTAACAGTATTACTATCTCTAATGATTGGCTTGTTGAGTGTTGTTCATTGACGATGATAGATCTTAGTACATATTTTGCTTTATCTGCAGTCGTTTGTTTGACGTTATTTTGTTGATGATTTTATTCTTAGTGATTCGGTGGGCAAGAACACCTAGTTCATGTTTATAGATGTAAATAAATGACGTGTTTACACAACAGCAGATGCGTTCGGACTTGCTTTACATTTATACAGCCGGTTGCTTTTCTTGTAGCAGACAATGATACTAGAAAAAGTTTATTTCTAAATAAGCTTATTTATTTCCTGTTTATTTATTTTTTAGAAGTATATTTATTATTTTATTTCTAGAAGCAATTCTAATTTAGGGGAATTTCACCAATATACTGGTGTACCAGTATTGGTCTGCCTGTACGAAACTGTCAATAATAAAAATCATAGAAGAAGCAGTTTTGTTAACATAGGTATAATATCCATACAATGCAATAAATATAGAGATAAAGTTCTACATCCTGATTACAATATTTTCAGTCGCCTCAGCTTGAACAGTGGGCTAGTGAACCGTGCAGTGTTTTATCTGTCCATCTCCTCATTCCTGCCTTCATCTGTCTAACTTCATGTCTCTGTCTGTACAACATTGTCTTTGTTTGTCCAACTCTGTCTTTGTTGGTCCAACTCTGTCCTTGACAGCCCAATTGTGTCATTGTTTGTCCAAATATGTTTTTATATCTTTAATTGTCTGACTATGTCTTTGAATATGCAACCCCATCTGTCCACCTCTGTCCTTGTCTAACTCTATCTAACCTGGCCATCTCTGTCCTTGTCTAACTCTATCTAACCTGGCCACCTCTGTCCACCTCTGTCCTTGTCTAACTCTATCTAACCTGGCCACCTCTGTCCTTGTCTAACTCTATCTAACCTGGCCACCTCTGTTCTTGTCTAACTCTATCTAACCTGGCCACCTCTGTCCTTGTCTAACTTTATCTAACCTGGCCACCTCTGTCCACCTCTGTCCTTGTCTAACTCTATCTAACCTGGCCACCTCTGTCTTTGTCTAACTCTGTCTATCTAACCTGGCCACCTCTGTCTTTGTTTGCCCAAATCTATATATTTGTATTTCACAACAAAACACAGTTTTCCTTTGTCACTTTGATCAGAGAAAGGAGAAATTTCCAGCTTGAACAACTGGCATGTATCATGTACACCAACACGTTTAATAGCTACATCAAAACAACAAAAATCTGCTCTTCATTTTCAATTCAGGACTGACAACATGCATAGGAGTAAGCCGATGAGATTTGCCGCTAAATGATATAAATGCATGAACACAACCATGTTGCTCACTACAAATGAAAACTCATTGACTCGCTGCGAAGAAATGCGAAGACATATGAAGTTATTGCATACTTCTTTCAATGCACACTTTCATTCAATGCACTATCTTTCTATGCACTATCGTTCTATCATTCAATGCACTATCGTTCTATCATTCAATGCACTATCGTTCTATCATTCAATGCATTATCTTTCAATACAGACTTTCTTTCTTTCACAGGTTGCAGCACTAAAGCAATCAAACCCTCAGCCATGAGTGGCAACACCAGACAAACCAACAAACTACACAACTCACTGGAACAGAGAAATAAAGAATAATATTTATATACATCAACAACAGACACAATGACCGAGATAATATCAGCATAGAATCTTAATAATTTAGTTCATACTACATTCTAAATCCCACCAACCGAGAAAAACAAGAATTCCACAATTTATAATCCGTAAAACAGCGTCAGTCAGCGATGACCTAAAACCGGCGACAGGCTGCAGCACCGGCACCCTAGTCCTAATTCTTCTTGCTGCCCCAGAGCCAGCCCTTGACGAATCCTGCGATACCACTGCCAGCCTGAGTCTTCTGCTCGATCCTGTCGTCCAGGGACGGGAACTCGACGAGACTAAGAGCTAGATCAAAGAAGAGCGGCTTCGCCGGCACCGGCTGGAAGTCAGGCGGAAACGGAGTCAAGGACGGCTTCTTCGACGCGAGTGACGGGTCCTCGCAGTACTCGTTGAGTCGATCACACAGAGGCTGCAAGTCAACAACACACTATGTGCTTACAAGCTATTATAATATTTGTATAGAGAAAATTGCTCAAACGTTACTACAAGTTGTAAAGAGTGCATGACTAACACGTAAAACAAAACATTATCTGCACGTTGCATGAGCTAATAATCCACTAACAAAGACATGCTGAGAATTTGTAAACAATTTCAAAACAAATCGGGCAACAATATTCATTCTTAAATTGATTGATTGATTGCGGACAATTTCTAGAGCGTCGTAACATAACCTAAGTCATCTCAAGGACGCTGTACAGAGTCACTCAGTTACAAAAAAAGCTCAAAGCCGTTAAAAACTAGGACAGAGCACACAGGAAACAGTTAAATATACGAGCATAGACAATAGTATAGTCAATAGTCAATAGTAGTGCATAAAATAGTAGTGCATCTTATTGTACGTGGACCCTTCAAAATACAAAACAACGAATTACAAGCTTCTTTTTCATTGCTGTTAACTTCAACAGACTATCGCACACTCAAACCCACCGCTCCCCCCAGGTTCTGAACTTCCCTTAGCACTAGCAAAGCTGCAACCTCAACACGACTGAGTCAAAGTTCCCACAAAACTTCAGTGCAAAGTCAACAGCATCTGACAAATTGTTTGCATGTAATTGACTAAGCTGAATGCTGAATACCTTGTTGCTATGACGACTAAGTTGCCTACCTTGTTGCTATGACGACTAAGGTTGTCATCAACAAACGCTGCTTACCTTGTTGCTATGACGACTAAGGTTGTCGTCAACAAGCTCCTGGCTGTCGAGTATACTGGACGCCCGAACTGAATACTTCAGTCCATCAACAGTCGACATCAGCTCCTCAAGATTTTGCTTTGCCTGAACAACACAAGCACATCACAATTATCATCACCATTATTATCATCATCATCACCTTCACCATTATCATCATGTGTCGTTTCAAAATTGTTCAAATAACATTTAAGATTTTCTAAACATGTCGCATGAAACGTTTGATCAATGTTTGTTTGCATTACCTTGTATTTGTATCAATGTTTATGGATATCAATGTCTGCCTGCATCAATTTTCTGTATATGAATGAAAAGACTGAAATTACCATCATCACTATCTACACTATCGCCTTCATAAACTTACACATCAACACGTTACAACCATAAATCGCCCTTAATCGCTTCATATTTACACTACAACCGAGCGAATCAATACTACCTCGTGCCAATTTCCATATCCAAATAAGAAATAAGAGTATCACCGATATACGGCATCTCAACTTAACGAATAACAGCAACTGCACCTTAAGCCACTCCCACTTGCATCAAACTATGCATTTAATAGTTAAAGCTAAACATTGTGTAGACATTAAAGGAAGAGAAATAGAGTAAAAGGTCGGTGACCTGTGCTTTCTTCGCAGCGTCCATGTTACTCTTGGCGTAACTGTCAAGCGCTGACTTTGCGTACTCCAACGTCCTCTCATACAGAGCAATCGTCTCCTTCCACTTCTTCACCGATGAATACGACTGGGCCGTGTGAAAACATCTGCACACGTAGTCATTAGACAAGTCATACAATAAATGATTCAGTAATAATGAAATCTTATATCTTATGCATGAGCTTAGACAGCTATTCAGTGCAACGTTTGTCACTCAAGACCAAACATCATCTGCATGTTCTTCGATATCACACATTCAATTACTTCTCTTTTGTTAATATAATTTCAGCTTAATGCATAGATTCTTAAACGGTTATCAATGGGTATATTTCTTACAAGGAAGTCGTTTCCGACATACATCAACACATGTTCTTATCATATTAATAATAAGCATAATACAATATATTGATCCTTTACGCGTCTTAAATACAAACAGGATAAGATCACGGAAGAGATAATTTTTAAACAATATGCATACCGACACTGCATATTATCTTACACCCATAACTTGTGCTAATCATTTTTCACACTATCCCAATGCCTAGTTTGATTCATATGCTTTCTTCAATGGATTTCAACTATCTGTGAATCTTACCTAAATTCTACGTTTGATATAAATTCTTTTACATATTCTTGACATGTTCTCGTTTTAATGCCTGAACTAATGTTTACATACTAAATATTCATACACCACATCGATGCACTAACTGACCTGAATGCCTTGTATCCCACAATCTGTACATCTATGTCCCTACACAGAGCTGTCTGCTCCTCCAGGCCAGGCAAGTGTGCTATCTCCATCAGATTCTACAGACAACAGAATCAATCAGCCTAATGTAGGTAAACAACACTATCACATTGAAGCATTAAGAGTTAACTAAGCATTATACAAGAAGGACTGAGGTACACACATCTTTGGTAACTAACCAACTGTTCACATCTGCAGTATAAAGCATATGTATAATGATGATGATGATGACGACGACTACGATGAAAAGAGATGATGATGATGATGATGATGATGATGATGATGATGATGATAACAATAATAAGAATGATGCTAACTACATTCACACAAAATAACAACACATTTCTAGTAGATTAAATGGATCCCGAACGCTGAGCAAAGAGAATCCAAGAAATTGCAGCATATATCAAGTTCATAATGCCAGTAATCGTTAATGCAGAATGATATGTTTTAAAATGAGTTAAAACTAAACACTGGTAAGTTGTGCCCCACCTGAATGATGACATCATAGAGTCGTCTCACCTGAATGATGACATCATAGAGCCGTGCGAAGTCCTGTGGGCGGTTCTTCTTGCCGTCCTCCTGCTGCTGTGCGGCGGCACCCTTGAGTGACTCAATCATGAGCAGGTTACGCTCTGCAGTCGTCGTCTGTCTCAGGTACGCCAGGTACGTGTGCAGGTAGACGGCATCCACTACCTTGCCACCACCGTCCTGCTGCTGACCTTTAATACTGGCCTTGAACACCTGTAAATGTAATCATACCTGGTTGCAATCAAATGTAATCATACCTGGTTGCAATCAAATGTAATCATACCTGGTTGCAATCAAATGTAATCATACATGGTTGCAATCAAGTGTTATCATACCTGGTTGTACTTAAACTCTACTGAAGTCTAGAAAACTGTTGTCAAAGCCAGAATCATAACTGGGTAAGGTCATACTGGTCCACCCTCGCATCTTACTTTGCTGCGACTGTACAAAGCCCAACCGTTGACAGATTCATCGCAAACAGTTCCGCATGATTGCAACCAAATCTAAATTTCCGGAGAGCATCTCGGCACTTCAATCAGTACATATTTTAATACCATCCTGCCCACAACATCTTATATCTAGCACTTCTAGATCCTTCAAAAAGAAATGACTTGAAACAAAAACATATCCGACAGTAAAAAACAGGCACACTCAAATGTCCACTAAATAGTCTTAATCAATTAATTTAAATTAATTCAAGATTCTTACATACTGATTTAAAAAACCACAATAAGATAGTTGACTATTTTAATCAATTATTTTTCAATTCAATTCAATCAATTAATCCATAATCAATTATTTTTACTGATAAATAATTAATTATGGATTAAGACTAAAGTCATAAGAGAATAAAATGAAAAAAGAAGAAGGAGAGTAAAATGAGAGAAAGAGTTTAAACGATTCTACCTGATCATACTTGTATAGAGAAGAAGGGAGTAAAGTGAGAGAGTAAAGAAGAAACTAATCACTACCGGATCATCCTTGTAGTCGTCCTTGAGTGCCTGCTGTGCCTCGATGAGTTCTTTCATCATACTCTCACAGATGGACAGCTTCTGTTCGGTCGTGGAGGACAGGGAACCAGACAGTTGCTTCTCATTCTGCTGGATGCTCAGTAGAAGCACGCGTACCTGCTCGTTCTTGACCGGCACGACCCGTCCCAGCCACGACACTTCCGACAGAGAGTTGGACTGCCGCTCTCGGGTCTTCTCTATCAGCTCCTGGAGCAATAACAGCTGACTGAATCAAGCGATACTCAATCAACGAGTGCTCAATCAACGAGTGCTCAATCAAGCGATGCTCAATCAAGCGATGCTCCATCAAGCGATGCTCAATCAAGCGATGCTCAATCAAGCGATGCTCTATCAAGCGATGCTCAATCAAGCGATGCTCAATCAAGCGATGCTCTATCAAGCGATGCTCAATCAAGCGATGCTCTATCAAGCGATGCTCAATCAAGTGATGCTCTATCAAGCGATGCTCAATCAAGCGATGCTCAATCAAGTGATGCTCAATCAAGCGATGCTCAATCAAGTGATGCTCAATCACCGAGTGCTTCAACACATTGATCGCGCAACGTGCAGACAGACTATGCTGCTGTTATTCATTAATGCAAAAGCGACTCACGACAAATTTAAGTATGTATGTATGTATGCATGTATGTAGCATTTCCTCTGCACGTGCCATACGTGCCGTTTCAATCAAATCAAGGAAAGATGAAAATATTAGGCAAATACATCATCAATTAAACAGCTTCTAAGATTGGAAGCAGCTGGATATAAAAGAATCATAGCTAAATCAATACATGTTCATTGCCCATTCCCGGTATAGGTTGGAGTCAGCAAGAGAATAAACTCGTAAATAATTCAACCATAATGAGCCTTCATTGTTTCAATATCATTGGTTAAATTCTATACCTGTGCTCAGCACAAACATCTTACGAAAGAAATTAGTAGACTACAAACAGGTGATCTGATGATGATGTTAGTCTAAACGTGGCCGTAAGGTTAAGAAAGCCATCACAACTTACGTCCAGTCGAGAAGTGAGAGGATCCTCACGGCCGACCTTCAATCTCATCTGCATGAGGTCCGCGACCGCAGACTCGTCTCCGATGTTGTACGCGCAGTAGCGAATGTTAGGTTCTATCTCCTCGCAGCGCTGGACGTACAAGTCCTTAGCCGTGTCCGACACAGCGTCAGCCAACTTCTCATAGATTGTCCTACAGACAGGTCACAGGCACTCGTCATACATGGTATGCAGAGACAAGGCAAGGTTGCACACAAGACTGTACACAAGACTGTGCACAAGACTACACAAGATTGTACACAAGATTGTACACAAGATTGTACACAAGATTGTACACAAGATTGTACACAAGATTGTACACAAGATTGTACAC
>JAQFYQ010001366.1:0-13467 GCA_034694885.1 Buchholzia appendiculata | reverse complement strand
GTTCAGTTATCTTATTGCTAGCGCTATTTGTATTTGTTTTGTGTAATTTTTTAACCCTATGCATGATATTAACTATAAATATTGTTAAGCGCAAGGATGTGGACATAGAGGCTTTGGCCTGCGTCTATCAAAACCCCTTTAAGTTAATATTGAACAGATTCGGCAGAATGGTTATTGGTTAAACAACAAGCAATAACAACATAACAATAATAGCCGGAAGTGATGACCTAGATAGCAAATATATGTAATAAACACGAATATTTTAGATAAATAAGTTTAAATGCCCCCCCCCCCTGAGCCGGTCTTGTAGTCAGGAATCCGGCAGATTTAAGCCCCGCCCACAGAGATTCTAGTCGTGTAAAATATGCGAGAGTTCCATGTTGATAGAGATTGAGCGGTTGCAGAAATAGTTGTACTAGTTGAAATAGTTTTGCACTGACTCATAGCTGTTTCCATTATTAGGCTGCCTTTCCTAGGAACAAGCTTACTCTCAGTTCTTGGTCGAATAGATTTCTACAGTTCTTTTTATCATTTTGATTTTGATTTGGCTTAAATTTTGATTAGTATTATATGTTGTTTAATATATAGTTTAAATTGTGCACGTAGGCTATTATACGTTCTGCGGCCAGGTTTAGTAGCGTAAACTGGTGTTTGTATGGACGCAGGCAAGTCTATATGCCTAAATCTTTGCTCGTAGCTGAGAGATAGAATTTTGAATGCAACGCTTCGAAATAGACATTGCTAGTTAATGCAAAGTAGTGCAAGTATGATTTATTTTTGTGGAACCATTATTAATTGAAGAATGCAAATTTCTGCTACCGAAGTATATATGTAGTAAGCCTACTTTAGAATTAATAGTATGAATTGTTGTCATACTTACTGCCTAATATTGATAAATATCAGTAGCCTACATGGATATTTGTAGCGCTAGAAATAAAAATTAATCGTTTTTTTGTTGTATTGTGATAATATGCTGGTCTATTGAATTGTGGCTTTCTAGTTGGGAAATTTCCCCATTGTTTTTATATATCTTCCTCATTGCACTGTTTGTATGTTCTATAATGTGTCAGTCATTGTGGTTTTGCAGTATTCAGAAAATTGACTACCAAGGTCTGATATCTTCACAATCAGAGAAAGTGGTATTGACACCAGTGAGGATGTCGATAAATGGTGCTATCTGTCATCGCTGCCACCAGGGCTTCAGTAGAGAAGAGGAGATCGTTAACTCTGCCGGACAGATATGGCATACAAGATGTTTTGTGTAAGTACGGTACATGTGCAGTTACATGACGGCTCATTATTTATAGCATGGGCATTAAGTACGTCATACCATTTATTTGACAGAATTTGACAGAATTTTGTGCAGTGTCATTTTCCTGCAGTGATGTACGGTAGTCCTTGGCCTTGATGCTTTGCCTCGAGGCTGCCTTGAGGCACTTTACTGCCTTGCCTTGGCCAATTTTTCCAATGCCTTGCTTTGCCTTGAAAAAAATGCCTTGACCGTGCCAAAAAATGCCTCGACTGTATAATTTCATGCTTTGATGCTGCCTTGCGGCACTTTACTGCCTTGCCGTGACCAATTTTCCAAATGCCTTGCCTTGCCTTGGCCTAGAAAACGAATGCCTTACCTTGGCATGGCCTTGAGAAAATGCCTTGACTACATCTGTTTTCCTGCATTATTATTTGGTAAGATATTCAGTATATGCTGATTTTTGTACAACTGTTTGAAAAAGCTTCACGGTTGATTGTTATCTGCAGCTTGAACAGTTTAAGCAGTTCTATATTATTGGTAGATTCTATATATTGTTAAGGATATAACTGATGATATAAGACTTGCAGGTGATTTTACTTTATTTCAAGTTGTATTTGTGTTTTTTGTTGCAGATGTGCTCAATGCTTTCAGCAGTTTCCAGATGGAATTTTTTATGAAGTGAGTACAGCCTGTCTATGATTATTTGAGTTCTGTTCAGATTCATGGCTTAATGATATACAATTATGCTTTGATGTATTATGTCCAACTTGTCCATGTGTATTACTCTGTTTAACGTTTGAATTTGTGTACAATTCATCATCATCATCACTCATAAATAGTCTACTGATCGCTATGTTTGCGCTTAACACAGGTATAGAATTTAACCCATGTCCACGAGGGATCATTATGGCTGAATTTTTGTGAAGCAATGAACAGTTGAGAAATTTAAAAGAGAATGCTTCTAATCACAAAGCATTTGACTGTAAAGAAGCTAAATAGTTGTTATTAAGTTTATCAATGTAAACAAATACTTAAAACGATGGCATAAAAAATTAAATATTTGGCATCTTCAGGATAGGAGCTTGCCGGGCACTGATCTCCCTCTATAGTCATCAGCCTGATATAGTGCAAGGTTTATCTAACCAGGGCCAGTGTGCTAGACGAACACATCAGTTTAAGCAATAACATACTAGAGCCTTATGCTGCATAGCTTTAAACAGGAACATACACATTACACACTGAACGGTAATTAGTCAATGTCGGCATGCTGTGATATGATATCTAATTTATTTTCTTTGTGTTTTGCTGCTCTCTTGTTGTCTCGTATGGAGCTTTGTAGTTTTTTTCATTAAAATTCATTTGCGTTAAAATGTTTGGTAGTGCTGTTGTTCACCTGTCATATCATTACTGGCTGTGGTTGGCCAATCAGAAACCATGGAATGTGAATCCGGTGTGTTTTATAAAGCATGAATTGCTTGATTGATTGCTGTTCACTGTGTTTCTTCGTTCTCTCGTTCAGTTTGAAGATCGCAAGTATTGTGAACATGACTTCAACGTGCTGTTTGCCCCTTGCTGTGGCAGCTGCAGTGAGTCTCTTAGCTTTTCTTTATGTTATTTTTATTAGCAACCGTATGTTAATTAAGTTACGTAAATTTGAATAATGAATCATCGTCATTAACATGTAATGTAAGTTTGTCATTCTGAGACAAGGTTATATCCCTGAAGGTTTATTGTGGCTGGACTCTTATGAGCCGCATACACTTGCTGATGTCAACCCGTACCGGGAAATTGTTGATTTCCCTTCCTCACAGAAATTTATTCTGCCCTTTAATTCGGTATTCGCAGCAAGCACAAGCTAACCCCATCACCATGAAAGAACTAAGGAGCAGATGGTGGCAGTCTACACTCACGATGCAACTCTGATTTGACTACTTACTCGCTTCTTGCGAAAAGCACTTGAATAATTGTATGATGAAATTATCTTTGCTGCTGACATGGTAAAATAGAGATTGAATGATGATGCTGAACTGAAGCAGTTTCTGGATCTATGATATGGATGTTCAGTCGTTGTTGTTGCATGTGTAACTGTATATATATAGCTCAATTAGTCTTCAGATTAATATCGAGAGAAATTTTTTCTCAATATAATTTGTTTTTGTGCCGTTCAAATTATCAGTAGTGCTCTGCAATTGTCATTCAACGAACTGCATTGATTTAATTCCCATGGTTAATATTGGTTCTGATTGGCTACTATCATGCATGTGTTGTAGAGGAGTTTGTGATTGGTCGAGTGATAAAGGCAATGAACCTCAGCTGGCATCCTGACTGTTTCCTCTGCCAACTCTGTCAAGCGCCCCTGGCAGATGCTGGATTCATAAAGAATGCTGGACGGTAAACTACGCAACGAGTTTTATTTTGATATATTATCTAGGTTCGGCCAATTGTTATCAGTTCTGTTCGATAATGATGAGCGCTAGATGAATCATAATGAGTCCTCAGGAACAGAAAGTCTGTGCCAGTGCTCAGCACAGACATATTGCGAAAGTGAATTGTAGACTATATAAGATGGGTGGTGATCTGGGATTTGAGTTCTTCAGAGATTCTCATGGTTAGTGATTCTATAAGCTGCTCTAGTGAATCAAACTATCTCTATCTTATTCAGAAAATCTGTGAAGTTGAGTTAACTGTACAATGAATGTTCAATTCAGGTGAGATTAAATGACGTGAATTATCTGTCCATGGTAACTATCGCTGAACACAAAGTAGTTAAACAATTGTAGCTACACGTCGGCAATGGGCAGATCTTGCTGTTGTATAGTTATTATTCTCGCCAAATGTGGATTATTGCCTTTCCGGTTCAAACCGCGTGTGCCGTATTAAGTTTGACCAAATTTAAGTCAAAAACCATAAATATAATAAATTATTCTTATGCAGGAAAAAAATTAGTCAATCAACTGTCTTTTAAATGCTATTTATTTTAAAGCAGCTAAGAATTGTTTAAACAAAAAAAATTCTATTTAATAGTTACATTTTTAAAATATGAAATATATTTGAAAGCGAAACCAGATCAAGTGCCAAACTTGGCTTCCATTCAATGCCAAAATTCGGTCGGTCTTCAATAGTTATAGTACGATTGACTTCTTGTGTAATGTTACTCACTATTTTCATCGTTGTTGTTTTCCCTGTCCCTGCAGATCACTGTGTCGTGAGTGTAATGCCAAGGAGAAAGCTCTTGGTAGTGGAAAGTATGTCTGCCATAAGTGCCAGTAAGTAAACAATCTTGAATAGATGAAAATGTTTACGTTTTGAATCAAGTCAGGTGTTATCTGATTGGTTGTTTAGAAAGTATACTTTTCTTTCGAAAATATCTGATGTCATATTAATATCTCTTGAACAAGTTGAAAATTGGTATAGATATTTTGATTTTTATCTGTAGGCGTGCAAACGAAATTAAGAATTTTGTTTGAACAGGTTATTCGACCTTTAGAAACTTCATTGGCCATAAGCAGCTATTCATTAAAGAATTAAACAGACGGTGTTACAGACAAGCTACTTAACATCAGGAGAATTTCTGTACTTGTATCATAAAATGAAGAAATGTCATGCCTTGCTAAGTTCAGGATTACTATCATCCATGGGTGGCACACCGAATTGTTTTAAGCAACGAGTGGCAAACTGTATGAACCCATGAGTTAGTAACTCAGAGATTGCTAACTAGTGTCGATTTGTGGTCTTTTATTTTTTCAGCCTTACATTTGTTCAGATTCTTCTGCTTGCTTTGCTTATAATTTTTCAATGACTCGAGTTTAGTTTCAGGTCAAATTGTCGGCTCAGTTTTCAAGATCTGTTTTTTTTTGCATGATCTTGAGTAACTTCAATAAATATATCTTGAATCTGGTCTAAGCACCACCCTGGCAAATCATGTAATAATATTAATAAATGTAGATTTTTATATTTTGTGTTCTGTTTTGTTGTGACAAGGGAAATGCATTGCTTAAGAAGCATGAACTAACCAGTATACGTGACATCTTGTTCATCTTTTAAAAAATCCTGGTAGTATAGATACAAATTGATTGCTGTGCTTGTATGTACATTACAAATTATATAGTCACATTGTATAATCATTGATTAATGTTTATAAATAACCGTGTTGCTGCCATTCTGTGTTGCAGTTCAATCATTGAGGAAGGACATATAAAGTTCAAGAGCGAGGCCTACCATCCGTACCACTTCAACTGCCATACATGCGGGTAATACTCACAGATATATTTATTTTAACATTTGTGTTTCTTAATTTAGTGAAAGAATTAAAACAACTTACTATGCTGGTTCGTTTTACATAATGTAATTGTGTCACTGTCTGTTTGGTGACTGCTTGAGTGTTGAGGAGAGGCAAGTGCTGGAGCAAAATGTTAAACCTGGTGCGGAATAAGTTGACGATAACAAACACTAACGTTTGATAAAATCAGTAATCAACTTTTGTGGTTAAAAATGATGTTTTGACTTTCTTTTATAAATTAGTTATAAGATAAGCTGTTTTATAAATGCATCAAGCAGTTGTTTAAACACAAATACAATCAGTAACTGTTTTAGTATCAGAGCACAAGATTGTTGTTGTTGTTTAAATCTCGTATTGATTTGAAAATGTATAGAATATTTGTGAAGTCTTTGTTTGTTGCATGTGTAGTTGCAATTCATAAACAGACTGTTGTTTGTTTTAAGAGCGTCGAGTTGATGCTAGTTGTTTATGTACAATTGTATATGCCTGGTTGAAATGCATGGTATGGCTGGAATATGTGTTGTTGCTCTGTTCTGTACTGTGCATTGTATGCATGATATGGCTGGAATATCTGTTTTGTCGTTGTGACGTTCAGAGTGGAGCTGAACGTGGACGCTAGAGAGAAAGGCGGTGAGCTGTACTGTCTGCGCTGTCACGACAAGATGGGAATACCGATCTGTGGAGCTTGCAGGTTCACTCTCTCATATCTAAACCTTACTTGAGTGTACATGCCCTACTAGGGAAATAATTATAGTATTTGTCTTATAGCAACGCTTCTAGCAAACAATGAGGACTATTTGTGTAAAAACAACATTATTTAGAGCAATAATTTGTGTACGTATCATGATCATCATTATGGTCATTATCACGTCTTTTTATTTAGGGACTTGTAACTTCTGAATTTGTTAGAGGCTTCTTCACATCGAGAATGAGACGCATCAGAGCCTGCCCAAGTTGATCAGCAATTATAATATTTAAGCGAGCATCACGCTTTCATGTTTGGATTTAATGAACCAAAAATGTGACTGCCTGACATCCTTCCTTGTGACTGCGATATCTTTGCTTAAGTTGTCACATAAAATGAATGTGACATCACTGGATATTACTCGTTCAGTGAACTGAGTTGTATGTGGTTTGACTTGTCTATTGTTGGGAACATTTATGAATTGAAGCAAACTATTTGAAGAATGTACGGTTCTCCTTTACTTTAGTACACTGCATGGGAAATTACTAGGGTTAAGGTAGGGTTAGGGTTATAAGCCGGGTTTTGGTTAGTGTAGGGCTTATAGGACAATTTTCCATCCTTAAATTTCAACATTTTAAACATTTTTTTCATGATTTTTTTTTTAAACACGTACCCCCCTGTTGATTTTTTCCCATTAGTGTACTAAGGTATAGGAGAACCGAATGTACTGTACGCGTTTTTAAATTGTCCTACATTCAAAATGTTATAAATTAGAATAGCTGTCATGTTTAGAAGTCTGACGTATTGATACTGGGGAATCGAGAGAAATGATGACATGTTGTTGTTTTGAACAGACGTCCTGTGGAGGAGCGCATTGTGCATGCCCTGGGCAAAGCTTGGCATGTCGAGGTTTGTTGTTCATTCGTTCTCTCATACTTTAATTGTCTTGCTGGCCTTCAGACATCAATCTTCCGACGAAATATCAATTAATGTCATTTTCATTGAATTTTTTGATTGAAAGATCTTATATTTTCTATGCATTTTGATTATATATCTTGTTAGTCTCTAAATTGTGTCTTGCTTTGTGTTTACTAAAGAATTTTTGACATGAATGTTTAACTTTAAGAACAACATTCAGCTTTTGAGACTTCAAGATTTACATGAAGTATACTTTGTTTTTTCAGCATTTTGTCTGCGCGAAGTGCGAGAAGCCGTTCCTTGGAACGAGACATTATGAGAAGAAGGGCCTGGCCTACTGTGAGACTCACTATCACCAGGTCGGTACTTGAGCTTTATATAGTAGACTACTGTGAGAGTCACTATCACCAGGTCAGTACTTGAGCTTTATTTAGTGCTGCAATAACTGGAAGAGATTGGATGTGATTTAGTTTATGTATTTGTAAGATTTCATCTCAGAACATGCAGATAGATTGCAGAGATATTGCAGATATTTTGGGGATATATATGTGGCTGATATAGACCTGTTGCAGATCTGTAGTTTGCAGTCTCCAGCAGTGTGATCTTAGAAAGTTAATAATTTTAGCCAAAACATTTATTGAATGTTGATAATGTGGATGAATGACATTTCAGAGGAATTTGGGTCGTGTATAGAAACAGGTGATTGACTTCGTTTTGTTGTAGCCATTTGGGCAGATGATTTAATAAGTATTTACTTCAAAGCTTTACTATGTGAGTTTGTGCACCGTATGGCCAAACATGCATGCTGAGGTTTTACAAGAGCTTGCTGAGTTTATGCAGAAATGTGCTGATTGTATGCGGAAGCTCATGCACTGCTGTGCGTTTTGTTTGTTACAGCTGTTTGGAAACATTTGCTTCGTCTGCAACTGCGTCGTGTCTGGAGACGGTAAGCAATTTCAGTGGTGCTGAGTAATTGTATAATATTTTCAATAACTGCCAATTGTTGTTGCAAGTTTCAGTGTAGCAATTGAGTGTGCCTCAACAACTACCAAATTATTAGCAAGATATTTCAAGTTGTATTTCATTTGAGAACGATGCATTAGTCTGTTATGTGCGTTACTCTTCACGTCCTGTTTGTGAAGTTTTGTATATGATTTGCTCGTGTATTATCACATGCATGTGTTAATCATGTTTTATATTTTTTACTTTGGATACTTTAAAATTCAAAAATTAATACTAGTGTTTTTATTTGTGAAAATGCGAATTAATCACTTTTGTTTATTTTTGACTTTATTTTGCTACTAAAGATTGATTGCAGTAGACGAATCAGATATAAATGGAACGTCATGATTGCTAGATTGTGTTTGGTGTTTTGTTTGTGCAGTGTTCACGGCGCTGAACAAGGCCTGGTGCGTCGATCACTTCGCCTGCTCCGTGTGCGATAAGAAGATGAGTCAGAAGTATGAGTCATTCACTTGCTTGATAAGCGCCTCGGATAGTTGAGCTATCAATTTGTCAGATTGTTTTCTGAGGTCCGCAAAGGCACCAACTGACATGTGATTTATTGCTGATTAGTAAATTAAGTGATTTCATATTGCTTTCTTTTTGTATTAGAAATATTGTTTAACTATAATCAATGAAATTAACCATCCTTATGGATAATTTTATTTTAGCTTCATAATTCAGTTATGAGTGTGTGTGCTCAGGTAAGTATGTGTAGGCCTACAGTAATTGTTGCATTTAGTAAGGTGTTTTGCACCATTTCATATTGTTATTTGTCATTCTGAATAGTATACACTAAGATATTTGTATTTTAATGTTTTTCACTGAATCTCCTCTTATGAGATGTCGCTGTTTGTGTTGTACAGGACCAAGTTCTATGAAGTGGACCTCAAGCCTGTCTGCAAGCTCTGCTACGAGAAGTTCCCCGCTGAACTGAAGAAACGACTGAAGAAGGCGTACGATGAACAGATCAAGAAGTAGATCAAGAGCGGCGGAGGCATCGTCGTTCTCTCGTTGTTGTTGTTTTGTTGTTGTTGGCAATCAATGTGTGCTACGCATGACATTGATCATTCAAGGTGCTTCCTTTCCCCATATAGCAGGCAGAGTGGAGGGTTGATGAGTTCACTGAAGGCAGCATTATGTCGGCACTCAAGAGTTCTAGGATATATGTTCTATGCAGCTGTAGGATATTTATTGTGCATTGATTCATCGTTGCCATAGTGAGGTAATCATACTTGTAGATTATAGATAATGAGCAATTGTTCATTCTGGTTCGCACCTCTCTGGCAATAAATGTCATAGGCATTGACCATTCAGAGGGTAGAGTTTTACTGGCAGATTGTAATTCTCAGTGTCCGCCCTGCCAGTTTCCTCCATTGCCCAAATTTGCATGCTTATTTAGTCCATCGCTCATCCAGGTCTGTGTAATAAATATTTCTTGATCTTTCCATCCTTCAATGATACATCATTCTAATCATTCTCATTTCTGTATGCTCACATTTTTCCGCGTGCTGCACTTTCGTGCTCCAGTTTTAGCCGCGGTAGATGATACAGGTTCTTACGTAGTCCACACATGTGAGATCTTTCACAGAAAGAAATTTGTTATAGTAATACTGGTGTGAATTCACTCAAGCTGTTACAATTTAGTTCATTCTGTGGGGCTGTCTTGGTTGTTGCGATCTTGTTCTGCCTTCGGTTGAAAATTTAGACAATTGACGATTCCCTGTTGAATTAGTGTAGCGGTCTTGTTGACAAGTATCTTGGAAATCAGTGTAGGTATTTTGGTGACATTATTGCCTTATCAGATACACTTTCTTTAGCTTGAAGTATGCCATGTCCTTTCATTTTGATGTGCATCTAAAAACATATTTCTTATCTTAAACTTGAGCAGTATGTATATAAAAAATTTATGTGTGCCTAATTTTGTTTGGTAATTTTAAGGTGGATATTATGTTTTCAAACATATAGTTTGCATCTTTTTCACTGCCTTGTCGTACGTCTATGCTGTAATCAATCATGTGCTGCATATAAATGACTAGATCATATGCCTTTATCATTGTAGTAGCGAACCTGTTTTCAGTGTTGTTGATCTTGTTGCTTAATATTTTACACTGATAATAAATGTCGCAGATTGCTCGTCTTCCAGAACCATATTGCTGTTGTGTTGTACGTTCTTGTTTTCTTCTGTTCGTCGTTTATTTGAGTGTAGTTCTGCTTTGAATGTAGAGTTTCTGTTTCATTGTCTGATATGATGGTACGTGATTGCTTTACAGGCTCTTGACTGTGATCAGCTTTGGCCGAGAGACGAACGGTTCAGTGTAATTAAGTCTCTACTTAGTTGCACTGAACCATTCGTCTTTCGTAACAAGATCGTAACTTCATTGTAACAGCACTTGATGTGGGGAATAAACATGTGGGTTCGCTTTCTAATTCTTGGATAATGAAAGTAAAAGCCGAGTTTGAACAGTTATGGTGTGTGGGAGGAAAAGATTAATAAAATATTATTTTCATGGAGAATAAGGAAAACAGGAAAAGGTAATTTTCATAGCTTACCTGATCATTCTTACCTTCTTTGGACGTATTATATAAAAAAGGATATGATAGAAATGTCGTTTGTAAGTTTACGAGCAAGGACTGTTTAGGTTTAATTATTCAAAAATACATGTTAATCAGATATTAATCAAACTTGTAGCATCGTGTAACTATATATATATATTTCTTGTGTAAATGTCAGAACGTGTGGATCAACTTTGTTATTCGTGTTAGTGCTAAATCTACCAGTGCTTCAGCTGAATGGTCAATACTGAAAGAAACATAGTTATGCATAGCATGCCGAGTTTTTCTTACATATCCCGTACTGCAAAGCTAGTTTTCCAGTACTTCATATCCTGTACTGTAAAGCTAGTTTGTTCTATGATGAGCTTTCTCGTCTAAATGTAACAGGGTGTTGCAGTCTGCACTATTCCTTTATCACTTCGTATCAGTATTATCTGAAAAAGATTATTTTTTGAAATGTTTATTAAATTCTTTCATTTCTCGCCTTAGGTTTTTGCTATATCAATAGTTAGTTGAGTTTGTTCAAATGAATGTAGAGTTCTTTGACAAACTGGTGTAATTTATTTAGTTAGACGTCGTTGTTTTATTACGTGCATGCAGTTCTTTGACGGCAGAGTACCAGTTTATAATGGCGGCCAAAATGTGTGTGTCTGTTGATATGTTCCGAATCTTCTTACATGTGTCATACACCATGATGTCTGCTTAAGCAGGTTTGTACACTGTCGTCTTTTCGCTATAAGGTGACCATATTCGGTGGCGATTCTAAAATGTCAGTGCCCTGTGGTGCACCGGCCACCGGCTAATATAAGTCCATGCCCTGTTGTTTTTGCGAAAATACATTGATCATTATTGTTGAATGATTTTTCCTCTTCTTTCTTGCTCACGCCTGCCAGTTGCTCATGCACTCGATGCGTTTGATTGATCAATGATTTACCGGAACGGTTCCTCATTGATCTAAATTGAAGAACTGTTCGAGTGTGTGTGTTCAAATTTTTATAATATTTTCTGTGGAGTGCTTGTACACACGATTATACTGTCACTCATTTGTTTGACCAGCGTTATTGTGTAGTGGCTGAAGAGCAAGTTGACTATTCGTTTATGGCTCATGCTTGCATTCTTGCGTGCAAGCAACTTTTAAAAACTTGCAATAAATTTCTGCCTTGGAGTGATTTCCTCATCTGTAATGTGTTGTAATCGTTCTGTTAGCTATCAATGTTCTGCGTTTAATCATTAACAATTTATTAGTAGAGCTAATTTCACTTGTCTATAATGGATCAATGTGTGAGTATATATATAGATATGATTCTGATATAATATATTGCTTATCTAACGTGTCTATGCGTGTTTCATTTGATGCTGCTATTATGATGTTTGTTTTTATGTGTATGTCGCGTATATTTATTTCTGTAATAAAGGAGGGTGGTTTTGTTTTTACTAGCCCAGTATGATATATAGTTGTTACTAGTGTAGTAAGTATTTAGTTTTCGTGTTAACGTAGCAATCTCATTGACGCTAGAATCGTGTATTTGTCGACGGCATTTTGCACGGGACGTAAAGCGATAGAAATGTTGTTAGATTTTGAGTTCGTTTGCTCGATTATTTATTTGCGATATTGTGTGCCGTTGTTGATGCATATTTAACAAATACGTTTGTAGTTTATATATATATATATATTATATTATCGTATGTGTGTCTTCTCGAGTTGGCAGTTTTATACAAACACAGGTGTGGGAAAAGATATTTGGACCTCTATTTGGCTACTAACTTTTTCTCTTTAGTGTGTGAAAAATTGCAGGAAAATTCTTATGTTGTATGATAACAGAATGGTCGGAGATATCAAGATTGGAAAGATATACAGTGCAGTTCTTTATGGCTACAAGTAATAACTCTTAACTTGCATTATTATGTTCTAACTTGTATCACTACTTTACGTAACAGTCGAGTAAGTGCAATTTATGTACCTGTCATTAAATTAATGCAATCCTGGGGAGGAAGGGAGAATCGTAGCAGTCGAATTGCATTACTGTTGTATGAAATCTGTATCCTTCGACTCGTTCAGATATGCATTCGTTTCTGTTTACGAAGACGGATATGTAGACGTCTGCGAGATCTTTTCTTTTCACTGAATTTGAGACTTTAGAAAGCAATGTACAATTTAAAAATTGTGTCATATTAACTTCTAGTATAATGAACATATAATAATAATACTTTAATTAAATTTATGTTAATACTGAGTTTATTGTAAATTAATCATTAAGTCTGCAACGTGATGACTGGACAGGTTGTGGTCAGTCAAGATTTACTGATGGGAGTCAATGGAGCATGAGAGCCAGTTACTAGGCCTACTACTCTCAAGTTATATTTATTATATTAAGACGTGGATGGAGTGTGTTTGGTGAAACATGGAGAAGTTGAGTGCTGAGGATGCACATGATCATGACCTGTAGAGAAGGAATATTTCCATTGTAGGAAATTTCTAACATTTCCTGATGTTATATGTTGATGATGATAAGATATTACAGTCGTCTCATCATCATCATCAGTGCTCTGCCTGAAGGCAGGTTCTTGGTATCCATTACCTCCACAACTCACGGTCTTCTGCTATCCTTTTCATTTGCTCAAATAATTCCTTCATGCCCTCCATCAGTTCATGAAGCATACGCTGTCTCGGTCTTCCTGGTCTCCTTCCCTGTTGTTTGTTGTTGTTTGTCTCCCGCCCTATCCTCCGTCAGGCTAGGACCCCGTACCGCCTCCGGCTGCCGCCACGGCAGGAGA
>JAQFYQ010001365.1:0-13469 GCA_034694885.1 Buchholzia appendiculata | reverse complement strand
TGTGAGAGAGAGAGAGAGAGAGAGAGAGAGAGAGAGAGAGAGAGAGAGAGAGAGAGTTGATGGAAGATATATAGCGATATTTGCTGTTGTATCCCTGTGAGTGCTATAAAGAGCGTTAGAGCTACCACAACGGCAGACATTGGTATACTTTTTAAAATACGTCAATCAGGATAAAATATAAGAACGATTATTCTCAAAATATGCTTCTGTTCTACAACGGATGTGACTGCAACATGGTGTTGCATATGCAACAAACAAAAAACATTAAGTACTAAAGGTGAGTGAGATGAGATGAGATTGGGTGATTGCTAATGATGGCTGGGTGATTGTACACATTTTCAGTTCACACAAAATGCCCAGACAAAAAAAGATACAGTAAAGGACATAGTAACCGAGTGCCACTGTACTGATCGCAAAATAGTGTAAAAAGTTGTAGAACGACAGCTGTAAGGTAATGGAATCGAAAGCGAAAGCATAAATCTACACTTTGGACACGGGAGTAGAACTTGTGAAAACTCCAATAGCTATCATGAAGTCCCAAACTACAATATTTTGATTGACACTCCCATTATTTGGTATCCATAAGTCCAGGGCTCACAAATGTGTGATAGTATGATCGCTGGTCGCTTGTCAGTACAGTTAAAATTGACACGAGACTGTGGAAGTAGAATTTAATTTTCCTAATTATTTTTTGTTGCATATCATCATCATTATTACATCAATTTATAGCATGCACATATTTCAAATAACAGAATTGGATTAGAGGTGTGAGTTGTGCACTAGCTAGCGAGTGAATGGTTGGCGGAAGTGAAATGTTTTGAGTCGTTGTTTATAGGTAGAAAGATTTCGGGATTGTCTAACGTTTTCAGAAAGAACATCCCATGCAGACGGAGCAGACACGCGTAAACCACGAGAGCCGAAGTGCGTTTTAACTCAAGGATTATCAAGCTATGGGCAGGAACAATCAGCTATGGATAGCGAATTGAGCAAGGCATAAGCCATGGTGTGGGGGGGGACACGGCCGTTTGTTGCCGAGACATAAACCTTGGCATATCCTGTCTGTGCTCATGTGTTTACGCATGCTGATAGCATGATCAGATTCGTCGCTGAGTGAAAAATCTACCATGTTTATCTTTAATTTAATTTAATGTATTCTCGGTATAGGCCTGCATTAATGTGACTAATATTATATGCAGGTAGTCTTCTGCGGTCCATAGCCAATACTTCACTTGCCAAATACACAGATTACTACAGCAGTAGTATGTAGACTCCCTCTGTATTTACATCTAATTATTATGAATTGTGCGCATGCATATACTATACAATAAGTACCTACACTACCGGTACTTCTAGTGTACTTAATTTTGATTTGTCTAACTTTTTCTAGGTGACATATCTAAACAGCAACCAGATAGATATCAGCATAGAGCATTAAGCTTGCGAAATAATCAATGAATATTGGTCATGGAGCAGACTAGCTGACCAGAACAAAATGTATTCTAGTCATTGCTTACATTTGTGACGTATGTAGTTGATCAGCTGGTGATATTTGCGATGCCTGAGAGATGGGAAGAGTACAGACTCCAGGCTAAGGAATGTATAGACTGGTTAGTCAATTCCACTTCACATCTTTACGTGCGATTCATACGGGACGGAATACTTAGAGAGCAATATATTCTACAGGTCAAGGATATGTCGCAGCGGTTACTGCAGGAGGCCGCCGAGAGAGCCAAAGGAGCCACTCCAGAAGCTACCCTGGAAATATGGAAGAACATTGCAAACGAGGCATCAAATCAGCGCAATCAACTGATGAATATAACTCGCGGCAATATGCAGGACGTATTGAGAGCGATTTCAACATACTTGAAGGAAGAGGGCAAGAAGTTTTGCGACGCAGTAGACCATTGCAAGCAAAAGCTGTTTGACGGAAAAGAGGCATTAAGTGTCGAAGATCAAATACGAGTACATACAGCGGTTATTGAAGGCGCGGGACGAGCGAACCTGGATGCCAATTTTTGGATGAATACTTTGAAAATTATCGGCTATATTGCTCTGTTTCTCACCTTATTTTTTATGATCTACAAGGTGTACAAGTCTGATAATCCACTGAAGCAAGCCATTGAAGAAATAATCGTCAAACTTCTCTCGTTCGCTGGAGGGATTGCAGGACAGAAGCTCTCAGCTTATCTTTGCTATCTGCTTATAGACGCAGTACAGGCAGTTGGCATAGGAACGATAATTGTCATCGCAATCGGCGGGATTATTGGTGGAATTGTGACTTGCTATGTAGCCAAAAAGATTTTTGACTATTCTTGGAATTATTTCGTTAGGGAGAATCAGGAAACTGAACCGCAGAACACTAATGATTTTAAAGAACAGCATATACCGTAGGAAATCATTTTACGACCTAACTTGGTTATCGCTTATAGCATATTATTACACACAGCATATTAACTATGTGGTGCTAATATAAACACGGTCCACAAGGCCAATCGAACGAGAAAATTGAATTTTATCACCTGCAATGCTAAAAATAACCTTCAAAGAAGTGGTTGCTGCAATCAATGTTGATAAGAAAAAAATGAGCCTCTGGGTTTCAATCACTTGCGTGGCAGTCAACATCGGCAGCCCGAAGTTCAACGCTGTTGTCACCGTAAATCAAAAGGCCGAACAGTCAGAAGCCCACCCACTCGAAAGGCAAGACATTTTAAAAACGAACAGATAAAAGGCCGTTAGTATTAAAATAATTAAATTTAATCATTATTGATAATTCAAAATACTGCAATCAAACGATGTAATCATGCCGTAATGTGTACACTATTGTTAATTTAATTAACGTCATACTCCATGCAAAAACCTAAATACAACCCCTAGGTAGCCGAGTGACGCTAGTGTTTATTTAGATCTTGTTGTCGTAAATTTGCAACATTGTTGTCATTGATTAAATAACATTTACATCCGCATCATCGTCCTCTTTGTCCTCATCATAATGGCCATGACATCACCATTTTCTTTAACATACTTTTCGGAGAAAGTAACTTTTAGCATTAATTATCCAGTTGCAATTTCGGCCCGTTTTTAGTCGTCGAGTCGTCGACCTTATAATTGTAAAACGTTCGATTACAATTCGGTAGTTAGTTATTTTATATTATGTTCGACCTTTTAATTGCTTGGTCTTGTCGTTCGACCTTTAAAAATGGTCGTCCATTAAATGCTCGTCATTTTGAAAAATCGGCCGTTTAAATGTCGGCATTTTGAGTGTTAGGGCTTTTGAATGTACCGCCTTCTGACTGTCCGTCGTTTTGATGTTCGGACTTTCAATTTTTTACCCATTTTGTTCGTTCGGCCTTTAGAATGTTATGCCTTTTGAATGCACTGTCTTCTGACTTTTGGTTTTCTGACTTTCGGTCTGTAGGTTATTCGGTCTTTTGGAAGTGCGGACTTTTGAACATTCGAGCTTTCGAATGTTCGACCTTCAAATTTCAGACTTTGATTGTTGTGAATATTAAATGTTCGGCCTTTGGATTTTCATCCTTATACGTTCATCCATTTTAAGTTCGGCCTTTTTATTTTTGACCCTATGCAGGTAACATCATAGAGACTATAGTTCTATAGTTCCATTCATCTTAACTGAAAGAAACAGTACAATATATTCATTTTAAAAACGGACCCGGTTATTTGGAGGCAGCATTTCTACTGTGGAGTAGAGATTGTCATGGCCGTAAGGGGGTGGGGTTCAACCCCCCCCCCCAATTTTTTCTCTTAAAATTCACGATGTTTTTTGAAGAAATTGTTGAAACAAGGTCGCTTAAAAAATTGTGTGGAAACCCCCCTCCGAATTTTTTTTTTACTTCCCCCCCCCCAGAAATGAAATTCTGGCTACGCCCCTGGAGATTGTCAATGCAATATACTTTTTTAAAATCAGCTTTTGAATCAGCTTTTGAAAATTGTATAATCCTACTATTCTGCATATTTTACCTGCATTATTTTGCATCGATCTTTGTATTATTGGCAATTCATTTTAAATCTTAAGTTATGTTATTCACCATGTTGTGTTATAACCATCGCTAGGACCTGTCTTCGGACAGAGCACTGTTATCATCATCATCATGTTATTCATTGATTGTTATATTGATTTGTATAATTTTATAGTAAGTGCTTCCGTATTGCATTTTGACTTCAGTTATTGATATATAGCCCGTTGTGATAGACTACAGGACGCCAATACAAAATATTTTGGTTCAACTACTGCAAGCTGTTGAGCATCGGTGGGCCTATATTCCAATTTTAAAATTAGTATCATCAAAAACATGAAATGTTACCATTCTTTGGCATAATTCATTACCGAGGATATTTGATGGAGACCGACATCATATTGATAAATAGGCCAACTGTCAACTGCGCCAGACTCCCAACAATGCGATCTCAGAATAATTAATATCTTCCACAGATAATTTTGCATGATATATTTCCCCGTGTTCAATTTAAACATAGCATTTGTCTACAAAGGTTTTGATTTCAAATTACAGACCAGAAATAAAATGTAATTATCTGGCTATGATCTTATTTTGACGCGAACATAATGTTCTTATGAATGGGTTTACGAGAGTGATTGGCTGCGGTCATTGTGATTATTAAGCGTGGAATTTTGCATTAATTCTGGATGACTGATCATTGACAGCAATGACAGTAATGAGGCATGGACAATGTATACAACTAAAAAGGAATAATATATTTTCTGGAACCGCAATGCGAGAACAAAATAGTAAGTTCAGAAGGCAATAAAACATACTACTAAACATCATTTATATTATTCCTCACCAAATCAATCGTACTGTACAGCTCAATCTATTGTGCAGTCATAGAGGGGAGTTTGGACGAGTCCACTGTGCATCCTTTGAGATATTTCCTATATGAAAAAGGTTAGTTCAAAAGCGAATAACAACATCGTTCGATGTGGTTATTGGATAGATGTAATTTTCGCGAAAAACTGGGAACTCCATTGGTTTCGTTTTCCGGATTGTAATGCTTGGAATCAAAATACTGGATAAGTTCCCCAGGGTAACTTCGTACTGACACTTAAATCCACATTAGTGTCCTACTGGAAAAATAACTCGCAAAACAATTTCTCACACTGTCACAACCCACGGAAAACGAATAATAATATCCCACTGTTCAATCATGTACTACTTGTCTGATAGAAGTACAATATATATGGTAAATTTTAAGCATGCGTGACAATTACTGGCCACACAGTCCTTTACGATTTACCAAGTGAACGACGTGGACATTGAGGGTAGCTGACGAATCGGTGATTCTTATTGCATTATTATTTTTAACTGCTACCAGAAATAGAAATGATGTTTCAATCTTATTTTATGGTATCTACGCATATCTCTGATCAACATCAAGTTTAATAATTATTCTAGCTGTGTGATTAACTTGAAGCTGCTCATGGTAACTCGAACGGCTGCACTGTTGAGTTATCATTGAGATCGATGCTAAGAATGTGAAACGGCGAATCTTTCCACATCGGTCAAACTCTCTTTTTCTGTATTACAAATTATTCTAAGGATACTGCTAAAATTTTGATATAAATTAGCTATTGATAGGCATTCCAATAAAAAAAATTCGTTATTTGTGTAAACAAATAATTTGCTGGGACACCGACGTCAGACATTTGTCAAGTCATAATATACTAGCACGTGTAAAACTAGGCAAGCAAAGAATAAACAAATAAAATTGAAAAAGTGAAACTAAGTCGTATTAATTAAGGCATTCGAAACGTAATACTTTTTTCAAGATTCATTTGTTTGGCTGATCTAACAAAGGGCTTTAAATAGGCCTATCGCATTTCGTGAGGCTCATTAATTCCATGCTGTCCATTTTAAGACTGCATTTTTACAACAATCATTTTTTAACCGATTTATGTCACTGGACACAGCTGTTCTTCTTGAAATGTCGCAATGTGATTAATGTACATTTTATTGCAATGCGTTTATGACATCCATGCGTTTATGGACCTGAAGGCGTGAAGTCCTAATTCTTGATAAAGCACATAATGTACATGGACATGTGGCACCGCCTCTGAGTGGATATCCATAGAATTTTAGTGGATATACGGTCGTAGGTAACGTATTTCAGTGGGTATATAGAATATAATCACGTATACCCACGACTGAACTGCTGTGCATTATGTTTATCTAATGAGCAACGGCATGTTTCGGTTTCAGTCCATCTTGCATAGTATTTCCTCACGTGGTTCTCCTTCCAGCAGCTTTCACTCTAAAGTGGCAGTGATAATGATTGCGTTGAGGTCTGAATGATTATCCACCAAAATAAAAAAATATTGCTGCTTCAATTATTTCGTAAACGTTGAATGCGTATTTACATTTAACAGGTTTAATTTCTTAGTAGCTCGTTTACCTCTCGTTTACATCCAATTGCTATAATGTAGAAAACTATAGAAACTGATCAATCAGCACAAAACGAACGGCATGAAGCAAAAGTGCGTGCGGAAAATATTGTTAACACTGTTAAATGTCAACAAAGTTCACAGCAGTGAAATTAACACAGTTAACAGAAGAAAGGTTAGAAGTGAATTAATGACATGTTCGCTGAAATTAAATACTATTTCTAATTTCTTTTGGAGGGCATTTTGGGCGGGGCAACACGCCATACCCGGTCAATTTACTCCCTGAAAACTATAATAATTGTGCCCTGTGTTGCAAGTTTGACGATTTAAGAAAGTGATAATTAAAAATGCACCACCATTTTAAAGTTAATCTGACGCCGCAGAGACAGACTTTTGTTTTTCAACTTAATCACATTTTGTAGATGACTCAGTAAGTTAAACCAGACATCAAAAGCTGACGATATAGCCAAGTGATCAGATTTCCAGAACGTTGTTAGGCAATGCTGATTCCATTCACTGCACTGCATGAACTGTCAGTGGCGCAGTTAAAACGACCTATAAATAGGCATGATGTCGATATGCTTGTTCCCAACTTGATCAAGAATCAGTCTCTGTGTTGCAACTAGTTTCATACAGGTCAGTCGATAAATCGCTATATATTAGTTTTGATGAATGCAGGGCCGTAGCCAGAATTTCAATCAGGGGAGGGCTAGATGTCCAACGTATTTTGACAACTTTTTTAAAATTCTCAAATATGGGGTGGGGGTTGAGCTAAAAATGATGACCTACTTCATTTGTTAATTCACAAATCATCATACATCTTAACTTACAAATTCAGGGGGGTTGAACCTGAAACACTTCACTGAATACGGCCGTTGATTAATGCACATATTCCAATAGTTAATATCTCACTGTTCTGGAACGTTACTATGTGACACCAACGTTTATTTAGTTCATATGTGTAGCAATGTACGTAGCATGTACGTTAGCTCGCATCATTATCCAGCTTGTGCTGATCTTTGCGTAATCAGTTTCATCGTTTCGGGGCTTGATCGCTTACTTTTAATTTAAATATAAGTTAAAAAGTAAGTAAGTAAGTAAGTAAAGATAATTCAAAATTTAAAAAGAATGTTACATTGACACTCTGGCAGAGTAGAATAAGTTACTTAAGTACTTCCTGAATAAAATCAGCTGACACAAGATGCCGACCAAGATCCAGATACGACACTTGTCCCATTCTCCAATTGTTTCGAAGTCATTGGATTAAAATTTTCTGACAGACCATACAAGTCGAAATAATACATTCATCTTCCTTCTTCGTAGAAAGAGAAAACAGTGATTATCCACAATATCAAAGAACGGTATATTCTGTAAGTTTTAAACAGACGTTAAGCATGCTTAAACCAGAGTTGGACGTGGGTCGAGTCGACCCAACCAGACCCGATCCGCGGATCGGGTCGGGAATATTGGAATTTTTATTAAATTTAGCGGGTCGGGTCGGGTCCATATCTTAGTGGGTCGGTCGGGTCGAGTCAGAGAGTCCGTGGGTCGGGTCGGGTCACAAAATCCTGACCCGTCCTGACCCGCGACAATATCAATCACATTGTCATGTCAAATTTTATTGATTTAAAATGCAATATAAGTAAGACATTTCCTACTTTAAGCATAAAATGCATACATTGAAGCTTGAATTCCGAGTGAAATATGACCATTCGGTTGAACAATACTGGTAAATATAACTATTTGCCTTGCGAGTAATGTGTATTATTTATATAATACACATTACTCATTTATCAATTTGACAGATTTATTTAAAATGAAATTAAACGCATTAAAATAACCTTTTTCAGACCTACACTACATGCCTTATAAACTTTACTCTAGTTTTTTTCAAAGTTTTCCTTCACCATGGACTTTCTTATAATTGTTTCAATTGCTTTATAGGCTCAGTATTTATTTGCACAGGTCAACGATCAGATTATGACTTCGTGTACTGCATTACAATTTTAAACTGCGTGCAGTTAACCATTGTCCTGAAACTCACATCGTTATTTATATTATGTATCACGATGAATCAGAATGAAAAGTTTCAAATAAAACACAAAATTAATTTCACACGAATTTCATAAAAAATGGACTGAACACGTTTCATAAAATGTGTTAGGCTTCGCTGGTCGGACATACATTGTATATACATACACACATGCAAACATGCATACATACGTACATACATACCTACATACATAGCTAAATGGATTCGCATATTTATATATACTGTATATATTTACATGCATTTATGTATTCACAAATTTATGGATAACTGCATATAATAAATATACGTGTATACATACAGCATAATGTATTTGCATAGCAAACATGTATGCATACATGCATACATTTGATCCACACATATATTCATACATACCAACATTCATCAGTGTCAGAGCATCCTCTGATTCAAGTCAGTCTCCATTATGATCAATATGTTGCCATTTTAGATATCAGTACGTCCTAAGAAGCACTTTTTAAGGTGGCTCGAAACATTGTACGCTATTAAAATTTACACCGAACATTAAATCAGAACTGAAACATGTATGTGAGTCATAGTGAGCGTGTTGTTTAAGTATTAGACAACTTGTTCTGTTGTTGTTGAAATACATTGTTTAACGTTTTTTTGGCCTGAAATTGTATTTTACCAGGAGAATTGCACTACTGTATACTGCACCGCAATGGGTCAGCAACATAACACACGTGTCTACAACGATTTCGGAAAACCAATTAGAATCATTTTGCGACATTCGAATGGACGAATCGATGACATGTGGATCGGAAAAAAAGAGAAACGCAGAGTTCCAACCGACAGTGGTAGAGTGACCATTGCCGTGTTTGTGCCAGGAAAGAATCAACCATGTGAAACAAGAACATGCGAATCCAATTCCAACTGGGTCATCAAGAAAGTGGCTCACAGACCAACGTTGGTAGGAGTTGACGAACCGGATGATTACTCTTCTGGGTCAGATTCAGATTAATCCATGGGTATGGTGCTAGAGCTAGAAGCGTTCATAAGGAAGAATATAAATCAAATAAGAACCAGAAGTGATCGTATACGTTTCTACGATCACTTCAGGCTCAGGGAGTGCTTATTTTTTACGTGCATCATTTGATGAAATTGGATTTGCTATCAATTATTCTAAAAGTCTTTGTATTCGAAATGGCCTCCAGTATTAACACCGGCGTCAATATAGAATGTTTTCCGATCTCTATATATAACTCTAAACTTAAATGGGTGAACATTATTTGTTTTAGGTGTTAAAATTTTCAATTTAACAGTTTTTAGATGTAATTGGAGAGACAATACGTATATATTTTATAGAACTCTCAACACAACTATTTTCCAAGTTAGGATACTAGCCTCCTTTAGATGTAACTTTGAATATAATCCAGTATCAATGCTTACATATGTTAACATGTTGAATTTGTTCCGCTATCTTAACTAAAGCGGATGTAGCAAGTTTCGCTTTTGCATTTAATACAGCATTTATGAATTGCTTAACGTGACTGACTACTACTCCATTTCACGATGTCAATTTTTGCCGTGTTTTTTGACCCTCAATTATATTCATGAGCATTCTCGTCTATCTTTCTTAAATTGTTCTGTTCCAAGTTGAATGTTGACAAAGAAAACTGGACGGAGTTTGTTCAGCTTTCGAGTAAATTTAACATTAATATTAATGACTCAATTTTTTTTATAAAAATACAGATCTGAACTGTGTGTAATCAATTGTTTGCTTGATTGTTCTTTTAATAATTACAAAGATATCTACTAATTTGCATATATTGACTATGCTAATCTATGTTTGTATAATGTTTAACTCTTAATGGTGTTCTTGTTATTTTGTAGTTAGTGTATGTCTGTATTGCCATGCATTGGTGATATAAAAATCATATAAATACAGGGCCATGCTTGATGGGGGGGGGGGGGTACGGGCCAGATCAACCGCTAACCAAGGATATTTATAAAAATTGAGCTATATTGAGATATTTTCTTGAAAACCATCGATTTGAATCTCGATCCATCTACTCGGAAATGAAAACATTGAAAAAAATGTCAAAATATTTGGGTCAACCTTGCCTCCACAGATATAACAATATCCTGGCTGCTGGTCTGCTTACGAAATTGAGTTTGAACATTTGTAGGTTAAAGGTACTAGGTAAATGACAAATTCATACTATTGTCTATCTATTATTATTACTCTAGAGAATGAAAACGGTTATATCGAGAGGTTCAAATTACGAGTTGACTCGAAAGTTGACGCTCCAGGGCAGATAGTTGTTGTTGCATAGTTAACGTCTACGATAAATATTACTTGTAAAAGTTGTGTCCATCGCTTCCTTGCGTCGTAAATGGGGTGGTTGGATGTTGTATGTTGGTTGGATTCCTGGTATTGACATAACGTTACCCGATATTGGAAGGAGGCTTGTCATAAATGAATATTATGCAACACAGTCTATAACACTACGTTATATTTAAGAATTGGGAGGTGGTTTTACATTGCAAGGAATCTGCCATGGAGTTGTTACTGGGTGTACGGTGGAATAACGGCGCAACTGCAATTCTGTGTTAATTCACTCTCTCATGAGACGTTTCCATATTAGTGATATTAGCAGTATGACTCTATGATATATCGCAAAAACACTCGGTGTGCTACTGATCTGAGCATGAATGCATTACCATGAACTCTTTAAATGCTTGCTGTTAGGATGTAGTTATTACTACGCTTACGGTTTAAGAAATTTACGAACTTACGGATTACTACGGATTTGAGAACATTCTAAGAGAAAGGTGAAGCACCCAGCAATGAATGAAACGGCTGTAATGTACTAACTCTACCAGCCATCCTTTTTTTTGTTTAAATGTGAGGATTTAACATTATATAAACTGGACTATGCTCAATAACTCATGAGTTAAATTAGACCCTTTAACATACATTTTACGAATTGTATTACTAAATTCAAAAAGTATATTTATATTAAGATTACATAAACAATTGATCAAATAAAGTTTGTAGATGGCTTGAATGTGTATGAAAGGTATGTAATAAAGTAGATTTATTTTAATTCAAAATGATCCACGTTGGTTTAGCACTAATTTTACATTTTTTTCTTATTTTGATAGTGCTGGCTGGAATCCAAAAGATTGACGGATAAATAACTGTATACATTTCAGTAATTGCTCTCTCTCGAACAAAAAAATTGTGGCCAAAGAAAACCACTAATTGTATTCAAGCTGGCTGGATATTGATAATTGCTGCTTCATAAGGTACAGACTTTTTTCTAGGCCAATAATGTGTTCAAATAAAAAATCTGACCTCCACAATTGTCTGCGGCTGTCACCAAATAACATTTGAAATCACCCACTTTGCACAATTTACATAAATAACGCAAATAAAAATGACCAAATAACCTGTCTGAGAATGAATGGACATAAATAACTAATATGGTAAATCGTGAAAATATGACATAACAAAATCAAAATGAAATAATACATTTTGTATACAGGCAAAATGTGTTTAAATACATAATATCTGTATAGATATGCTTATTGCATACATAGTTCGATTATCTCACATTATTACTGCATGTATTGAAACGATAATTGAGCACCTTGAGTCATTGAACATAATTATATTGTGCTCTCACCGTTATATACTAACGTGACGTGAACATCGATGACGTTAGCATGATCTTATCAGAGTGTTCTCTCGTTTGCTGCATCGAGTGAGGCTTATGTGCAGGCTTACTGTAGGCGATTTAATCAGGTTTTATACTCTTCAATTCAAGGCATGTTGTATATTCACCAGGAAGTTGACCAAATCTAGTTTCTTTCTACTGAACGTGAGTTATACTTTGTTACTACAGACGAAATGCATTCAATATATGATCTAATACGCAACCGACGTAAATTCTCTAATATATCTTTTTTATAAGCAAATTGTATGATTGCAAATATTTTCCACTTAATGATAATACACCTGAAAATACTTTCATAAATAATGTTTAATGAGAAAAATATCACGGAATTCCCCGTGCACGTATGGGTAGATGCTTATACTTAGCACAATTATAGCGCTGTATGATTTGTACAACATCTGGGAATGGTGTGTTATACGGCTGATATAAACTGTCAATAGAAAATCTGCACATGCTATGCCAGATGCTGAAACGTACTGATTTAAACATGCATGTCCTGATGAGATGACTGATTTGGGACAATATTTGAAATTACGGCAAAATAAAATTTCTCGAGTGTTGCATTTATTTTTGTGGTAATCGTGTAAGACCAGACTATATGTTGCTGGGGTTCCAATTCAATGACCAATCCAATTTAATAAAGTACACAACGTTGAGTAATTTTTTATGTTATCGTCATAGTCTATGTATTCATCACAACTAGGATGAAATCTATGATTTCATCCTAGTTCACCTTAAAGGCTGATCGTAGAAGTATGTGTAGCATTATAATAAGCACAGTACCACTGCCTAGCCTCAAGCTGTTTCCAATCTTGACATATCCGAATCTAAACTAGAACACATAATCTAAATATCTTACTGGATAACATTTGATGATTTTTTTTAATCTGCAAAGGAATTATGTGCACACATTACTGTAATATTCATAATATAAACATATTTCTAATCTTGAATCTTACATTTACTTTATATAATTTATGAATTACTAATAAATTGTTTAACCGTGCCTCGTGGCTCGGCGTTCACTGGAGTACTTCATGCTTTACAAGCAGATAACAGACGCATACTCGTAAACATTCTCGGTTACCTTGAGAACCGCACACAGAGCGTTTGCTGCAATGATCACTTGACCTGATTCGTACTACACTAATAAAAGCCACTACATTAACTACCGCAAGATTTAATTTACAATTTAAAAAATATATTTATATATATGTATATGTATATATATATACTATAAATAAATAAATATATTTATATATATATAATATATATTAGGTGGGGCAAACTACGGTTGCCTAAG
>JAQFYQ010001364.1:0-13469 GCA_034694885.1 Buchholzia appendiculata | reverse complement strand
GGCAAGGCATGTGGAAAATTGGGCAAGGCAAGGCAGTAAAGTGAAAAAAGCAATGATGTAGTAATGTAATTAGTAATTAGTAAGGTGAGCTCAGCGAGGACAGAAACCTTGCGTAGAGCAAAAGCTCACTTGATTTTGTCTAAAAGCAGTGATGTATAGTCCTAGGCCTTGATGTCTTGCCTCAAGACAGCCTTGAGGCAAGGCATCAAGGCCAAGGACTATACATCACTGCTTTTAGATACTTCTCTATCAGTGATGTGAATTGATTTTTAAATATTTTGAAGCATGTCGACAATATTTTCCGGTAAACTAGAACCCCTTCACTATTATTATTTATGAGTTTGCCATCACTGCTTACCATGTAGAAAACCTTGACGTGCGTATCACCATACCGATGCAGTTTGACCACTTTAACACAATTAAATATTTCATACCTCAAAAGAGCTCGCTTGTATGAGTCTGTTAAACCTAATAATGCTGTATTTTTATTGATATACGTTGTGTACGCTATTTATAGACACAGTCTTGTTTTGAACACGGATGACATCAAGTACTTGGGTCATGACCGCATAGACCCAAGAATAAAGTACCGTACGCACGCAGAGAGATGGGACGATCGCAGCAATCACACATATGTAAGTGACTTGTGAGATATATGTGACTTGCGAGATATCTGTGACTTACAAGTAACATACAAGTGACTTGCGAGTTATGTGTGAGTGATTTGTGAGTAATATATAAGTGACTTGTGAGTTATGTGTGAGTGACATGTGAGTTATATGTAAGTGACTTGCGAGTTAAAGTGACAAATGTTACATGCATCACATTGTATGAATATATTTGGCATGATATATGTGCACTAGATAATGCCTGTTTTGATTGCAACTACATATGTTCTGTAATTAGTGTAATCTATTTGTGCTAAATTCATAATATTTTAAATAAAGTAATTAAATAAAAACACTTGATCTTTTAGTCAAATATGCTACATAGCATCTCAATTTCTCTTACGAAAGAATGGCCCCGAGAACATAATATGGGATACAGTGCATTGCATCGCGCTACACAACAATAGTAACAGTAATTGTTGATATACAGTACACGCGTGTCACGCTTGTATAGTGTAATGTTGCTACTGTGTGAAGTATGTACAAGGTCTCACCTCCCGGTGTAATAGCAAGTCTTGAATAAACGCGCAAAATCTGTCACAAAGGCAGTTGGAAGGAGATCAAGCAACTTAATGAATACAGCACTTATTGGATTCATTGTGTAACTCTATTTATTGAATTCATTGTGTAACCATCAATTCCACTAAACTGTGCTGCTTATAACGTCTAATAACTCTAATTCATCCTTATCGTCATCATCATCATCACCCATTTATAGCCTATTATTCGCTTTCGTACGTATAGACATTTTGTCCCTGAGGGCTCATTATGGCTGAAATTTTAACAACCGCATGCACTTGCTGACGCCAATCCGTACTGGGAAAGGGGTGATTACCCTTCCTCAGAGAAAGTTACTCTCCTCTTTGTCATGAATGATTATTAATACTATTTGTTGAGAATGGTTTTTACAGAACCAGACAGGCTAGATCAAACATATTTCAACAAGACCATAACTATGTCCTGGGAATATTTGCACAGATATACCTGCCCAACAGGACGGGTTTGGTATTTGCAAAGGACGAACCAGGCGCGGCTAAGCAAGCAGTGGAACCACAGTGGACAAACTGGACGGCGAGACTTGTGAGAACATCTGATGGTTCAACGTCGATTGAAACCCAAGGATCACGAACACAAGGAACAGCAACAACAGCAACAACAGCAGCAACAACAACAGCATCAACAGGCAGATCCGGGCAGCAACCAACCATGCACAAGCCAACAGCTGAACCACATCCAACCGGTCTAACCACAGAACTTCCAGAAGAGAGGAAAATAGCCCAAGCAAAAGAACTGCAAGCAGCACAGCTTAACGAATGGAAAGCAAAGCTTGCGAGTCGGATCAAGTAATAGCATAGCTATCAGAGAAGCAAGGATCAAATTAAAGGATGGCTATCAGATAAGCATGGGTCAAGTAATAGCATAGCTATCAGATAATCATGGCGTTATATAGTGAGGAGTAGAGGTATAAGAACAACCGACCTATCTACATAGAGTACATCACACTCAGTAGATGATTTACATTGTGGCACCAGGTACATCAAATGTCTTAGATAGATATCACACACACTTTAGATACATCAAATGTCTTAGATATATCACACAGACTTTAGATACATCGTAGCCAACAGACAAAATCACAGGTAGCAGATGATACATCAGAATTTGCATCGATGACGATTGTTACAAAATTTAATTGTAGGGACAAAATCTGAAAATGTATAATCGAGAATCAGAATGAATAAGGGGAGGGGAAAGAGCAAATTGTATCTCAAAACTTGTCAGCTCAATAAGCTATGGCAATACAATACTAAGAGAAAGATGTTCGAATAAAGGCTGAAACATACTGCTTGCATTCAGAATGTTAGGCTATTTTTCTTTTTGTTATCTTGTTGTTATGTGCTCACAATTCAGTCTGGCAGCCTGGACAATACAGCTTTGTGATCCCCATGTTATAAGTTTAGAAATAGCTTCGATATTCCGGCTCGTGGGAAATTCCACTTACCCACAAAACTGGTGCAGACATTTTAAATTAACAAAACGCTTGCTACAAGACGTATCATAAAAGAAATAAGCTGCTCTTGGCATTGATGTTGACTTGTTGATTTTCGGTCAACGGCTGCGAGATACGTTCAGATAAATTGCAATCTTAGCGTGTCAATTATTCCTAGCAAGTTCCCAACCCTTGCCGGATTATTCCATAAATCTAGCTTAAAGAGAATAGTCGAGATCTTACTGCATTCAAGACCTTAACACCTAACCAACATTAACCCAATCATCCCCAAGTTAACCCTCACATCTAGCCCTTGTGATCTTTAACCCACATTAATTCTACGCCTATAACCAACTTTAACCCCTTACCTCTAACTCCATAGAAACGTAATATCTCTCCCATATTAATCCTCAAATCTAGCCCATGTTAACCTAACATCTAGCCCATGTTAACTCTTAACATCTAGCCATTGTTAACCCTTTACATCTAAGTACACATCAAATCAATCTCACTCGACCACACGTGAGCAGAGCTGACACATTTTCAGTATGTAATATAAAAGAGCAACAAGTTTTACAAATTATATTCTTACGAACAACCTAGACAAAGTATTGAATCAACACTATAACCAGTATGGCAGCATCAACAACTGTCTGCCAATCATAAACATTGCAGAAAAACAACTTGATGTAATCATTTAAAATATAGTGTTGGACAAAACTGTTCAGAATAAATGTAACAATAAATTGAAATGTGATAAATTAAACATGTTGAAAACTGCAACCTCTGTACGATAACAAAACTATTATGACTGTTTAGTGTTATATCAATAGCAGCTAAAGACAATAAAATAAAGGGCAAGTGCTGTATCAATAGGAATTAGTTGTTTATGATCAACTGGGTCAGAATTTAGAAAGAAGCACGGTAAAAATTAAAGCTGCAGTATAACTGCAGTAAAGGATATGGGATTTTATCAGTTTTCTGTTTCTGTAGTAAATGGTGGGGCTCAGTAAATGAGCAAAAATAATGGGAAAAGAAAAACAGGCTTGTAAATTCTTATCATGATAACGTAACTTCTTGTCATGACAACGGTAAGCAGATCTGTTGAATGTAGTGCATAAACATAATTCTAACTGAAGTTTATAACTGATGTTTATAAGCAGCAACATGACTGTACTTCTAACCAGGCACGTTAAGTAGTCCAGATAATTGAATTTACAGCCCGTCTTTATTCGACTAGAGCAGTTGATAAATCATCATGAGAAATACGAGGAAACATGCGGGAAAGGGCGGAAATTGGGAGACAAGTTGAAGGGAAGGAAAGGAGAAATTAAACTGGATATTAGCAAGAGGGAAGTGAAACAAATTATTGGGTAAGGAAAGGGAATGACCCTCTAGCTTTGAAGCACAGTAATTAAAACACGATTAAGTTTATAAGTACAGGTAAAAGCTGCCATGAATAAGGTCATTTAACGGTAACATTTACCATCATTAGAGGCAATGTTTAATCAAATTTTAGCATAGCTCGCTGAAAGTCAATCACTCAACTGTGTGAATACGCCGATGACGGTTCAGTACACTCTGATCGCTGAAGTGCATACCGCAAGTCTCGCACATATACGGCTTGAGACCCGCATGCTGGCGCTCGTGTACCCTGTGCGCCGTCGGTGATTTAAACAATCGTCCGCACACCTTGCACGAATACGGATGCACGTCGGAGTGAGTCTGCATGTGGCGCTTGAGCGAAGCCGCTATGCCGAACGACGCGCCGCACGTCGAGCACATGTACTGCATGACGGCGCTGTGCCGCAGCATTATGTGCGAGCGTATCGTGCTGCGATCTGTGAACGTCTTCGCGCAATGTTGACACTTGTACGGCCGTGCACCGGTGTGGGTCAACATGTGACCTTTCAGAGATGACTTGTACTTGAGTCCTTTGCCACAGATCGGACACATCGCAACCGGCTCTGTCTTCACACCATGACGCTTGGGATGCAGCAGTCTGACGTGACGCTTGAGTGACAGGCGATCGCGATACGCTTCGAAACACTCAAGACATTTAAACGGCTTATCATCTGCAGACAAAAAATTTATCCATATTTACTAGAAATAAATCAATGTAAAATATGTAAAATTTATTTCATAACTGTGGAATGTACCAATATTAATCAAAATCCACAAGCAAATGACTGACTGTACAATACACAGAAAAACAGCCCAGCTAAATGGTAAATACCTTGATAACTAATTAACGCATTAGTGGGTAGATCAGAATTTTTCAAGAGCTATTCAATATAATAAAAATAAATAGTGAGCAAATTAACAACCATAACAAATACCTCTAGTCAACTTTAACAGAACTTAAGCAACTAAGTAAAAGATAGAGGTCCAGTGATTGAATGAATAGTTAAATAAAAAAAATTAAGCTTTGTTAACCAATGATTTCATTGAAAATGAAGTGATCGACTTCCCTTTCATCAATCACAACAATCTGTTAATAATTTAGCAATCCAATCAGACGATTGTCCTTTCTTCTGTCCACACCAGACTTGAACATTAATTAACACAAGATTTAAACCTCACACAATACTATGCAGAACAAAGAAAGTGCTAAAAGAAAATTTATTATATATAGGCTAATCTAAATAGTTAACCTTCAAAGGTCCTTCACGGGAAGGACCTTTGGCCGACCACCCGTGCTCATCGGCCTTGTGCATGGTGGGTGGTTAAGTCAAGCGTAGTAATACGCAAGACAAATAACCATCACCAGGACCTGTCTTAGGACAGAGCACTCATCATCATCAAATAGTTAACATCCAAATTAACTTGTTACAGTCTTCAGTGTCCAGCGTCCTAACTTATTCCATTTATTTCGACAATCAATGTTAATTACACAGCTGACAAAGGAATAACTAATTAAACCATCAAATCGTATTCCATGTGGAAGCCAAAGTTCAGTTAGTAAACCTTCAGTAACTTTGTCAGTAAGCATATTTCATTGACATTCTGTCTCGTTTTCAGAGAATGTACACACGTATGAATACAGAGACATCCAAGACCCATCGCATTCACAAGATATACGCCAGTTCTGTGCGAGAATTGAAGTACTGAAATTCTCTCAACGTCTTCACTCCATTACTTGAACAGGCCGACGTCGACGGACAAGCGCATACTGCTTGCTGAACGCTGTGCTGCACGCTTCACCTATATGAGGTTTCAGACCCGAATGCTGGCGCTCGTGGACCCTGTGCGCTGTTGCCGACCTAAACAATCGTCCGCACACCTTGCACGAATACGGATGTACGTCCGAGTGAGTCTGCATGTGGCGCTTGAGCGAGGTCGCTATGCCGAACGACGCGCCGCAGGTCGCGCACATGAACTGCTTGACGGCACTGTGGCAGAGCATGTTGTGGTAACGTATCGACGTACGGTCGGCGAACGCCTTCGGACAATGTTCGCACTTGAACGGTCGTGCGCCGCTGTGCTTCAACATGTGACTCTTCAGCGACGTCTTGTGCTTCATTCCCTTGCCGCATATCGAACACATCGTAACCTCCTCGGGAGGTTGAGGCTTTGGAACGCGTGCAGTCGGATGCAATGACTTGACGTGTCTTTCGAGTGCCCAGCGATTGTGATACGCTTCGCTACACTCTAGACATTTAAACGGCTTAGCATCTGCAGAGAAAATATATTGACTCTTATCGTAAAGCGAATATTCACAATTGAAGACAGTCAACTTACGTATTATTCTGTATCGCACATTCTATTTGTAAAAACAAACGTTTAAACAAATTAATACAATAAACACATCAAGTAGTAAATTACTTTCAAATATCTAATTTTATTGACTCCAAACATCTAGAACTTAACTGGAGATACTGGATTCAAAACTACTGATGGAATATCAAAAAGGACAAAATGCTCTCTTGCTGACAACGTTTAACCATGTTACTACTAGACTTAAATAACAGACAAACAACAGCTAGACAATAAATTAGATAGACAATAAACTTGCACGACTATGGACACTACATGCCCATCAATCTGCTAACAGCAGACAAAATGTTGCTTGTGCTCAACTCTCATAGCATCGTTGGTTAATACTATTGCATTGTAATAATGTAGAATCTCGACATTTCATTTATATCCATGACCCAAATTGAGAAAAGTAACAATCAAGTTGGTGAATTTCTGTGCATACAAGCACTCTAAGGGACACGAGCGATGAACTAAAGAAGTTTGAAAATTTGGATTCAATTTATTTCAGTTCAAACCCAGAGTTAAAATTTACTGCTAAAATCTAGAAACAAATCTCAATTATCTATGACTACCTTTTCAGATAATCTTATATTCCTGGTGGATCACATTTAAAACCCCACACACGACAAAAACTGCAAAGACTGAGAAGTGCTAAGAAATAGAACACTGAGACAAAAAGACAAAAAAACAAAAACAAAAAATGTGAGAAATGATATAACGGACAAAACATGTTGATGCCTATGATATGATATTCTGAATTTAATCAAAGTATACATGGCTACCAGATTAATCTAATCCATTTATGACTGCATAGCAGAGAAAGTGATGTTTCAGTTTTTCATTGGTATTTCAAAAGAGTCTTCCATTACAGCTCTTGTTTTTTCAAAATATCTATAGAAACTTTTCTATCATCCATGCACAGTTCAAAAAAAGCCTCCAGAAAAAGCTGCACTATTTGAGACTTCCATCTGTGAAAAATTTGAATGGACATTGTCCAAGGTCATTTGCTTGTACAACACCCTATGAACTTTGTACATACCTCAAATCATTCCAGTACATCTGACTTACATCGAGTGAAATAGATTTATTGACAAGAGTAGCTCCACGACTCACCGGAATGTTGCTTGCGATGGTGCTGCAACATGTTCGAAGATTGCGAGAACGACTTATCGCACAGCGTGCACTTGTACGGCCGCACGCCCGTATGCAGTCGTTCGTGCACGCGCAACGTGTGTGGTGCACCGAACCCACGGCCACACTTTGAGCATACAAACGGCTTCTTTCCTGAATGCGTGTTCATGTGCAGGGCCAGCTGTCGACTGTCGCAGAGAATCCGATTGCATAGCGAACACTCAACGCCTTGCTTGTTGCCGTCCGCAAAGCCGTCTTCGAAGGCAGTCGACGCGTTCGTTTCATGCGCCTTTTCGTGCCGTTCCAGTTCCTCTTCCGACTGAAGATGCACGCCACAAATCTTGCACTGGCACAGACTGTGTTTGCGTATGTGCGACTGGAGTTCGCGCATGCGGGTGAACGATATGGCGCATTCGTTACAACTGTAACGTGGTTGTTTCTGCGTTGTCGACTCGTTCGTCGGATCACTCTGCTCCGTAGGATCGCTTTGCGTCGTCGGGTCGCTCTCATCCGACGCAATCGGCTCTTGTTTGACTTTCTCTGCACGAACAATGACACGAGTGAAACTGTCGCAGAAAAATCAGTGAACCCGATTCGACTCCATCAATCTTGTAATCATCAAATTCACATTTTAAATTAAAAAATTCTAAATATATGTACAATGCGAGATGCATGTAAACGACTCCAATCACATAATCATTTGAAGAACTTTCCACTCAAGCAGTTAGAGCAGCTCTTATACTATGAGCGTAAACAGCAAAAAATAAATAAAAAGCACAAGACTCCACAACAAAATAATCACCTGAAAACAAAACTGCCCAAAAAAGTCTAACTCTGTTCTAGTCAACATAATCTACACGGTTCGATCAAATTGAGCTGGACATGCAACAGCAACGATCAACAGTCCAATCACAGCTTGCAACACTGAGGCATTTAGAATCCATGAAAGTAAAGTCTTAAAGAAAATACTCCTCTAATACTTTTCACAACTTAATCCTAGAACACTCAACTTATCGCTAATACAAGGTTATTATAACAGCATTTTGAAACACTACTTTCTAGTGCTTTACAATTAAATGTACTAACAAAAAATGAGAACAATACACCCTACAGCTTCATAATTACATATACTACAATTCAAAGATATATACAAATATGCTAAATGTTAAAGTGACTTACTTCCTTTGCGTTTCTTCTTCGGCGGAGGTTTAATTTTCTTATTCGATAAGGTCTTTGTGCATTCGGAGCTGATGTCTTCGATCGATTCCACCTCTTGAATGGTGACCTGGATGCACTTGTCCAGCATCCAAGCGTCTTGAAGCTTGATCAACAGCGAGTAGCGTTCAGCAAAGCGTTCCACCGAACACTGTGATGCCAGGAGCGCCAAGTTCTTGCAGACTACCTTTGTCTTCGTGTATCTATCACTTGGCAATCCTCCTAACACAAACCAAACAGCAGAACAGATCAGCTACCACAGTTAATCAATGAGGAGACAAAATTAATTATCTTGAGTAACGAACGAGACTATAAATACCAGATATAAAGGATTAGATACTGTAGAGTTCGAACTGTCAGTTGTAACAGCACTTCAAGACACGCAATATTGTGCTTCTTATGCTTCTTATACTTCTTGTATCTCCTTGTGGTGCTGGCAACTCAAAGACTGTGGTAGGCTAATGCTTACTGTGTCATTAAAGAAACTGGCACACTTATTGTTAAAGACATTGGCACACTTAAAGCTAAAGACACTGGCACACATAGTTATTGACACTGGCACACTTATCTCTAAAGATGCTGGCACACTTATCTCTAAAGATGCTGGCACACTTATCGTTGAAGACACTGGCACACTTATCGTTAAAGACACTGGCACCCTTATCGTTAAAGACACTGGCACACTTATCGTTAAAGCTGCAAGCATACTTATCGTTAAAGACACTGGCACACTCGTTAAAGCTGCAAGCATACTTATCATTAAAGACACTTGAGTTGGTATTTATAGCGATGTCGGACAGTGACAGACTAGAGTCTATGCTTATAATGGTGTGGGTATGTTTAACGCTCAATAACTATGACAGCGACAGCATGTAATTATAATGCAGTTCAGTCTGCGAAATGACTGAACTTTTCGTAGTGCCAAGTGGTGTTCAGAAATGCTCATTCTTTTTGAATTACATTCTTTGCATTGAGCTTACATTAACATAAATATATCTTGGATATGCTATGATATATATTTAATGCATAGCCTAACACAAATTACAATCTTAAACAATCTATGTCAGCCTAGAGCTTATGCATTATCTGAAAACAATTTCAACAACTTTGACTGAATCCAATTTTAGTCAAAGAACAGTGTTAAGTTAACTGTTAATCTATGATGAAGTGCACCACAAGACCAAATCCCAGAATCTCTGTCAAGACCTGTGACAGCAACATCTCGGTACTTTTATCTGAGAAACTCTTTACCTTTAGCCTTACTCTTCTAAGCTATTATTTTATACAGTTATACACTCATTTTTGCTTTCGCAATCTAGTTAAGTTGATGCAATCAAACCCCGTCACTGCATACAAGTTTCCACAACAAGTCAACGCGTTGCAAATCACAAATAATCAAGCTTTCAAAATAAATAAAAACGTTTCAATAAAAGATGAAAATTTAAAATAACCAAATATCAAATGAATGACAGAGGTAGGATATTGCTGAAGAACACACAGGATATAAATGTTCGCCTCAATGTCACACTTTTCTTCTTAATCAACTTTATCATCAATCATCAACTCAATCATCATCATCATCATAGCTGTGGTCCGAATCTCCAACAAATGGAATATCGTTGCCTAGGCAAAGATATTCACCAAAGGCAACATTATTTCCAAAGATCATCAGAAGACTTTGAAGTATCATTATGGTACTACCGTCCACCACAATTCAGAAGGACTCCATTAAAAGTCTAGTGTGATTCAGAGAGATACATCCCAGACAGACCACAGGAAAAAGCATATCTACTTGTTAAACGTTCCCCTCTTAATTCATTAAAAAAAATATGTTATAATATTTATTAATGACATTTATTAACTTGTATCATAAATATTGAGTCACAATATCACAAAAAAATATATTTTAAACAATATTTACATTTGATAAATGTTTTCAAATGACTGAATACTTACCAGTTGGTTCCGAGTAGAGATCACTGCTGACATTCAACGAGTGATTCAGAGAGTCGTTCGCCTGTTGATTCAGAACCTCTTGCATCAGAATCGAGACGCCTTCTATTTCCGTAGCATCTGTCAAACAATTCTAGAATTACTACACAAGAACTTTCATCATGGGACTAGATGAAGTTAGACAGATCGAATATATTGCTAAAAATTAACGTAACGTATCGTAACGTGTATTATTGACTCAGGCATATAGTCCATATCTTGACTATATACTACTACATAATATACATGTGTGAAAAAGAATACACAATACATAAACTATACAAGTTCTGTTTCAATGACACAACTGTAAGTAATTAAGGAATTAAGGACAACTCAATTAAGGAATTGAGCGACCAATGAAAATTAGTCCATGCAATTTACGATTGTTGCGTTCTGCAATGCAAGAGTTTGCAGAACTTAATCTACATTATCTGCATTTCATTAATTTCTACAACATTCAGCATTTCAGACCTTAATTTTGCTTGTACAGTAACAGTGAAAATACTGTAGCGGCATTCAAGCAATATACACAGCAGAAAGTTACCACATCAAAGTTCACAAGAACAACATCCATTACATACAAATTTCGCTTTCAGTGCGGATAAAATTCTCAAAAATGATCTTGGAACAAAGTAGTACTGCCTTTTAACAATCTTAAATATGCCATCATTTAATACTATTCGTCGTACAAATCATCAAGTTCAACATCGCGGTACCACAATATGTAGCTGTCAACAGTATGTTTTATTCAACCATGCGCTCATTAATAAACAACATAAACAAGATATATTAAAAACCAAAACGTTGATCTATCATAACAAGAGCGCTCTAGGGTCAGCCAAAAATGCAAAATGCAAAAGTGCAACAATATTCGATGACTATTATGCGAAAATGTTTGCGAATCAAACCGGTTTAGAAGTGCCGATGAAACGTCTAATTTGCGAAACGGAAAATGCGAAAAAATATCTTTAAATTAATTTTTTTATTGTTTTTTTTCAAGCTTAATCAGCTTCAAAAACGCGTTCCAAAATTCGGTTGACACGTTCCGACGATGTCAACCACGAAGGAGACGAAAAACAAAATAATCAAAACGGAAGATCTCTTGATGTCGACACATTCTAACTGACTAATTTTATGTAAATAGGTCATATTTTGAAAGTTTTGGTCAAAATAGAATGTGTCGACCAACTTATCAAACGCGGAACACCCGAGATTGAAAAACAATTTTAAATATTTTGCATTTTTCGTTTCGCAGATTAGGCGTCTCGTACGCAAATCTGAACTGGTTTGATTCGCAAACATTTTCGCATATTAGTCGTCAACATTTTGCGCACTTTCGCATTTTAGATTCACCCGGCGCTCTACAATGCATCAGTGAATATTTTATTCATTCGTTAATATCATTGTAAAAACTTCTACTAAAATACAAAGACTACATATAACTGTGAGAAGCGGTATTAGCGTGCGAGCCGGTATCATTAAACAGTCCACCGACCCCGTCAGTGATACATCTACCCCCACACATGCGTGCCTTGCAGATTTGATCTCCACAGGCCATTATAAGCCGACCAGCGATACAGTAGATACCTGTTGTAGCACCACCAGTTTTGAGAATCAACTCGTGGTCACAATAACCGGAACCAAGCGCGAGCTTATTTATGTCCCCTAGTAAATCACATATTGTAGTCAAGTTCACCTTTAAAGGTCTTTACATCTTTTGACAAGATAACACTATCGGGTAAATTATTCAAAAAATCAACTATTCTAGATGTGAAGCTGTTCTTACAGTGTTCTAAGTACTGAGCTCCACTGGCTTTACTGTAACACAACTCGTTCTCGGATCTATCCCGCTGCTGTCGGTGCACGTAAGTGACACAGGTTTGGAATATGCATTATTTAAACATCAATACCTCGAACATGTCAAAACCTACAGGGCCCATTTTTGCAACATATATAGCAAATGGTTTAGTTGACATATGTGCCAAGTTCATGAGGTTTCGGGAACCGGATGAAGTGCTAAAACCGATAACACCCGCAAAATCAAGTATTGCGAAACGTCATATCTATTGAAATCTAATTGTGAGCCTATTAAATGAATTAACTGTATTTATAGGAACTAGTGATTTACTTATTTCTGTGAAGCGTCCGAACACCGAAAACGAAAGAGATAATAAGAGAGCGGATATACATACAATAATAATTAAGAATACATACCAGTAATTTCTTCCTTACACATCGGCAGAAAGTTTTCCTTCATCAACGACATCATGAGAACTTAATATACTTTAATCTACTTCCGGAAGGGGCAGACAGGTCACGTGGGAGGGTGATTTGTAAACAAAACAAATTTTATTTTTTTCGACCACAAATGACACCGGAAGCACTCCCAGCTTGGGAAAGAAAAATCAATTCAAAACAATAAAAGTAAATTTATTCCAAATTTAAAATTTTGAATCTAGAAGGGCCATGTCACTGATGTCTGGAAGCCAAATTTAAGCGAAAACAGTCATAACTATTTTGGGGGGAAACAAGAACCATATTTTAAGATTTAAACGCAAATATAAAATAAATCTTATCAGAAATACTGATTCTAGAACACGTGGAAATTCTCTGAAGCTTCAAGTTGAAACCTCAAAGTATAATTTAAGGACTTTCTCATTTTCAAAAAGAATTGTAAACTTATGGAATAGTTTACCAGGCAGTATTGTTGCGTC
>JAQFYQ010001363.1:0-13472 GCA_034694885.1 Buchholzia appendiculata | reverse complement strand
GAGGTAGGAAAGTGTAGAGGTAGGAAAGTGTAGAGGTAGGAAAGTGTAGAGGTAGGAAAGTGTAGAGGTAGGAAAGTAAATCGTAATAATTGTTTGATTTAATTGACCGCTGAATTTATTGCTTTACAGAGATCATCTTGAGTTGAAGCTGTGCTAAATACTGCGCACTGTTGACCTTTGTTTGACCTCTTGACCTGCAATGTCAAGTACTTGCAGTCTGTGTTGAATTGCTCTAAGCTGATCTATCTATTTATTGCACACCATAAAATCAAACTATGGCAGAATAATAATAAGTACTAGCAGAGCAGAATTATGGGATTTTTACCTGCATGGTTTTTAATGGTTTGTTTACAAATCTTGCATGCAAAGCTTGTTTAAAAGTTTGTACTCAAAGTCTATGCAAAGAATGACTAACAAATGCAGTGTTATTTACATTGATTTTAATTCTCTATTTATTTCAGAAATATTTTCTTTGATATGTCCACGTTTAATCCATATATAATCACTGGTTACATCTGAATTCTCATGATTAATTTTTATCAATTTTTCGTTTTGTCGTTGCTCTGCTTTGTAACATGCTATAACTGAGCGTTATGCTTCAGGATGGCTCCGGAAGTGGCTGCTGTGGAACGCAAGGGCGGCTACAACCAGCAGTGTGATGTCTGGGCGGTCGGCATCACAGCCATCGAGTTTGCTGAGCTCCAGCCACCAATGTTTGACCTTCATCCTATGAGGTTAGTGTATACCCTGCTTTAGTGTGTACCTTGCTTTAGTGCTTTGATTTGTGATATATTCTACTCATGTTAATGCTTTTTGATGAGGTTTGTGTGTACCCTGCTTTAGTCCTCTTACTTTACTGCTATGATTAGTGATATTTTCTATTTACTTTAGTCCTATTTGATGAGGTTAGTGTTTACCCTGCTTTAGTGTATACCTTGCTTTAGTGTGTACCCTACTTTAGTGCCATGATTATTGATATGTTCTACTTGTGTTTGTCGTATTTGATAAGGATAGTACTATGTGCTTGCGTTGGTGCTACCTGGTTAGCTTTGTTCTGTAGGATTCTTGTATTAAAACCGTCTGATGAGAGTGGTATTACTATGTGTCACTTATGTGATAATTATTAAGCTATGGAGCTTTTTTCTGATGATTGTACTTCATATACGGTGAATACTGTAAAGGAGGATGTGGGTATACTACTGTAAGGGGATGTGGGTATACTACTGTAAGGGGATGTGGGTATGCTACTGTAAGGGGATGTGGGTATGCTACTGTAAGGGGATGTAGGTATGCTACTGTAAGGGGATATGCTACTACTGTAAGGAGATTTGGGTAGGGTACTGTAAGGGTATTGTACTGTGTTTAAGCTACTGTAAGGGTATGTGGGTATGCTACTGTAAGGGGATGTGTTATTCTACTGTAAGGGGATGTGGGTAAGGTATTGTAAAGAGATGTGGGTATGCTAATGTATGGGGAAGTGGGTAACTGGGTATGCTAATGTAAGCGGATGTGGGTAAGCTACATTATTTTGTATTTATAGAAATATGATTTATTTCTGTTTGCTTTTTGCAGAGCTTTGTTTATTATGTCAAAAAGTGGATTCAAACCTCCTCAGCTTAAGGATAGAAACAAATGGTGAGTTTCAAATTATGCTTTCATACTTTTTTTTATTAAAAAAAATTGTTAGATTTTTTGTTGCAAAGTGTCATGCCACTGACATTACTTGGAATGTATGCTTCAGTTCCTTGCCTTCATGATCAAATTTGTTAATTTTTGAAGATGAATTTTAATATGTTTTAGGGGTTTCTATGAAATTTTGAAATATTATTTTTTTGTATTTCGAGTGTGCATACATGCTTACTATGTTATGTATCAACGAACTATAGGAGGTGTTTCGAAATGTTGTTGATTCGTGAACCATGTAGCAATTAATTACCGGTTTCGGGCAATTTGAACCATATGATAAATATTGTTATCAATAATGAAAATAAATATTGTTATCAATGAAGTCCTAATCAGAACATTATATAATTTGTCATATTGGGAATAAATTATATATTGTGGGAATTAATTATATTATAAATGCTTATTTATGATTTGGAATGATTAATTAGTTGCTTATGATTCATATTTAACAATATTTCTGTAGGTCCCAGATCTTCCAGAACTTTGTAAAGATGGCACTCACAAAGCATCCAAAGAGACGTCCGACTTGTGACCGCCTTCTCGAGGTTTGATTCTTCTCAAATCTGTTTAATACTATATTTTTTCTTTTATTAATAAATAAATTATTTATTTTTGAGTTTTCGTTATGATAAAATCAATTAATAATGTTGTATTTTGTAGCATCCGTTTGTGCTCGGTGACCTGGACAGGAGTATCGGTAAAGAGCTCCTTCAGCTAGCGTACAGTACGAGTAGGAACAACTTCGACGCACGAGCCTTACAGAGATCTATATCAGCATCCGACACACCGCCCGACGTGCACCAGCGCATCTCGTCCGCGCGATCTGGTTCACCGACCCCCGTTTTGCAGAAACCTAACGGTAAATTAATTTGTTTAGACTGAAAACATTCAATGTTCTTTTTCTCAAAGAACCTGATCGGCCGCTAGCATCGTATGCTGTCAGACTAAGTGGCACGATCGTTACTTATTTATAAGTCGGTTGTTTATGGAGTGTGTAGTGAGGATAGTTTGTAAATTTATCTTCGAGTAAGGATAGGCATTTGTTGTAAAGATGACATTTAGCTAGTCAGCTACATACAGTCACGAGAAGTTTGAATAAGCATTTCATTTCAATGGCATATTTCAAAATACTGTTTCTAAAGTTTTTACATCATGTAAATTTATTTGGCATGATTGTTCCAGTTCCGGTGTACGGATTAGTATCAACGAGGGGATTTGGTTGTAATAATGCAACCATAATGATTCATTAGTACCATTGGTTTAAATCTTTACCTGTGGTCAGCACAGACATCTTGTGAAAACAAATAGACTATAAGCGTACGATGATTGTTGTGCCTTTCTAGTCGGAGTTTCATTCTGCAGGTAACATGTGCTTTCACGCAGTAAGTGAGGCTTCAGTCAGCATGTAACATGTGCTTTCACGCAGTAAGTGAGGCTTCAGTCTTCATCTAGCATGTGCATTCATGCAGCAAGTGAGGTTTCAGTCTTCATCTAACGTGTGCATTCACTCAGCACCTGAGATTTCAGTCAGCAGGTAACATGTGCATTCATGCAACATGTGAGCTTTCAGTCAGCAGGTAACATGTGCTTTCATGCAACATGTGAGCTTTCAGTCAGCAGGTAACATGTGCTTTCATGCAGCAAGTGAGGTTTCAGTCTTCATCTAACGTGTGCATTCACTCAGCACCTGAGATTTCAGTCTGTATATAAGCATGTGCATTCATGTAACATGTGAGCTTTCAGTCAGCATGTAACATGTGCATGTGCATTCAATGCAACACGCAAGGTTTCAGTTTTGAGAAAACTGTATTCTGTGTGAACCAGTTGTGTTGATCGTTTTTGTCTTGGACTGGTTTTATCAAAACACTAAGTTTATATCAGTTGATATGTTTCTTCTAGGGGAAAAGCTGGGCCTACTGTCGAACGTTCCGATATATGCACCAAATTTGGTAAGCTTATTATAATATGTTACATTTTCAATTGTTGTGTTAAACATGTGTGATGCTAGTTATGCAGATTCTTGATTGCTATAAGTGCTATGGAGTGAATAGATAGACAAGTTGCAATAAGTGTTATTCAATGGCTAGGTACACAAGTTGCTATAAGTGCTATTTAGTGACTAGGTCTATAGGTAAGTTGCTATAACTGCTATGGAGTCACTAGGTAGGTAAGTTGCTATAAGTGCCATGGAGTCACTAGGTAGGTAAGTTGCTGTAAGTGCTATTCAGTGACTAGGTAGGTAAGTTGCTGGAAGTGCTATTCAGTGCCTAGATTGGTAAGTTGAATGCATTCTTGCCTCAAAGCATAAAAATTGAGAGTGTAACTAATTGTGTTCGGTAGCAAACCTGGGCCAATTACAATTGTTAACACTGTATTGCATGTACGAGAAGGATCCTTAGCCCCTAACCCATGCTCATCTGTCCTAGTGGATCGGTGGTAGCAGTCAAGCGTTGTAATACGTAAGACAGCTCTAGCCAGGACCTATCGTCGGGCAGACCTCTTTCATCAGCCCCACAAGGGCTTGATGTGGTGTTTGATCAACTTGGTGCCTGTTCGGCACCTACTTAGTAATCTTTACTAAATTAAATTTTAGCATAAGAAATGGCAATTGACTAGCATGCTCACCTTCTCGCCTCCAGGTTAAATTCACCACGCAAATTTCAAGTTTGTTAGGCTTGTACTGTACAATTGGAAATTTCCTGAAAAGATTATTAAATTATATTATCGTTTTATAAACCGCCATAATCTGTGCTGGATATGATCTGTGCTCATCTCGTTTCGGCATTCGATCAGTTCCGTTGTCGCGTGTTATCACATTGAACTTGCCTCAAACAGGATCATTTATGAAAGCTACTGGTTGTATATGTTTTTTGTTGTTGCTGTGGATGGTCACCTTCAGTTAGCTCGTCAATATCTCCATCTTGATTTGATGAGGGAGAATTGATTAGTGTGTAACTTGTGTTTGTATAGAAACTATGATGATTATGATTCAGATCTGCTTGATATTTGTGATATTCCAGGTTATTTGTGATACAGATCGCTATTACTTATATTGCAGATGGATTTTTTTAGTTTTTCCAGAAAAATTGTAAAATCCAGGGATTGAGATTCTAAGGTACTGCAGAATTGTTGCTGTTTTGTATTGGAGTTTTCTGCAGGGTCGATCATCAGCTACATTTTCTTTGGGTGTTGATAGATTATGCTGGTATATAATTGTATGTTTTTGACATTGATCACTAATTGTAATCTCATTTGATCATGTTGTAGGCGGACGACAACTGTTGTGCGTACGAGTTGGCACAAGAGTGGACGTTGCGAACAGCTAATGAAAAGTAATTGAACCTTTGTTTTTATTCACTCTAGCATGACCTAATTAACAGTATGAGAGGTATTGTGTGACGAGAGATCATACCGTGAACAAAGTATGTACAGTGATAATTGCTGGATAACTGCCAGTGAATGTACAAAACGCAGACCGGATGCGCGAGAGTGGAATCTCAGTAGTTGTATTTTGTACTTTGACTTCGGACCGCAAGGTAGATAGGTATGATGCGTGAAGGTAGATTTTCTTTTCTTTTTTATTAGATGCGTTTTTGGTTTCTATCATTCTAGTAATTGTATTGTATAGAGTGACGAAGCGTGAGGTGTTATGAGTAACTGTCTGTTTATAATTAGTGAATAAAGTTTACAAATAACATGTGAGCATAGTGTTCTCTAAGCAGTGTACTGTTTATCACTTTATGTACAGATAACTCTGCCTTAAGCTGCTACATACTTTCTCTTGGTTTCTCCGTTGTTGTGATTCTTGAATGTCACAGTGTATTTACTCTCCCTGCTAGGATTTATTCTTACCTGGATTCATCGAGTACTGTGGAGGAAGTATTGCTTAATTTCTGATTACTCTGCGTTTAATCATTACTGGTTTCATTACGATTTAAGATGCTGATCGATGCTAGCCATAGAATTAGTTTAAACTCATATGAAGTGGTTTTTAAAATGATCCAGCCGGATAAACTGAAATTTAAGTGTTAACACTAAATACAAGTTAGACAATAAATGACGATTGATTCTACAGCGGAAATGTTGTCATTGAAAGTGGAGGGAGTCTAATAGAGCGTAATTATAAACTTGTCGTAATGTCCTCGTATGGATGTCACTTAGATCTTCATACATCACTTTGATAGATATCACTTAGAGCTTCATGTATCACTTTGATAGATATCACTTTGATCTTCATGCATCACTTTGATAGATATCAAGCATCATCTAAGTATCAATCTTGTACTGATACGTTACTTGAAAGATATCAGAAATGTTTAAAGTATCGAAATGTCAGTCATGCATCGCTTGACAGATATAAGAGGAATGTATAAAGTGTCACCTAAGTGTCACACTGTTAAGATGTGTATTGATGCCAGCGTCACGCTTGTATTGTAGGACACATGCTATGGACTGTGATGTGAACTATACGGAACAGTGAGACGCTTTTAGATGTGTTGCTGTTGCATGCTGCTTTGTTTGTCTTGCCATTTGTATTGATACATGTGTGTGTGTGCGTGTGTGTGTGTGCGTGTATGTGTGTGTGCTCGCGCGTGTGCGTGTTTGTGCGTGCGTGTGTGACGTGTATGTGTGTGTGTTTGTGTGTGTGTGTGTGTGTGCACTGTGCGTGTGTGTGTGTGTGTGTGTGCGTGTGTGTGCACGCTTAGTATTTGATTTTGTGCTGTGTTAGGCTGTGTGCCAAGTGCTGAGTGGTCCTTGATTGATGCTTTATCAGATGCATAATTAGCATTGCTTCTGTTGTTATTACAATCAGCGTGTTGTTTTGATGTTGTTCATATACAGTAGTTTATGTTTGCGTTTGCTCAGTTTGCGTGTTTTTTGTGCATGAGAAGCAACTTTAGCTGCCATGTCATTTCAATTTGCAAGAAGAAAGTCATCTTTCGGGGTCTTCGAAACGGCACATGAAGCCTTTCTTTGGTTACAAACTTGTGCTTTTGGTGCACAAAAATGTTGTTGTATTGGTTTGCAATAGAAATTTCACTAGTTGCAATGATCATATTGGGCATCGCCATTTTCCCTGCCCTTTCAATAGTGCGTGGATCTCCCATGTGGACAAGGTCTTACCTTACCATGACTGCTATTTTGTCGGACGATGGATGTAGCCTCATAACTACGTCCATGACATGGGTGAAAATTTATCACTTGGAGTAAATTTTCCCTGGGGTCTAAAGTTGGGTACCCCAAGTAGATATAAAGTAGTGGGATCTGGTGAGATTTTTCATGGCATTGCATCACTTTAAATCAGATGAACAATGATATCTCCCTAGGCGAAGCAGCGTTGAGCAAGTGTCCTCTGATATGGATTGAGATGATGCTCTAAAATGTGGCGCCGTCTGACACAGGGATGGGGGTGGGGGAAGAGTTGTCGACGTGGGAGCCTATCGATGCTAAGTGACACCATTTTTAAAGCATCAATTCTGTAAACACTTTGCTGGCATCTCAAGCAGCTAGTCGTTCCTGAAACCACCTCGTGCCGCCTTGAATTTACCTTGTATAAACTACCTTTAAAATATTGCTTGCTTGAAATAACATTTTGATATGGTGGACCAATAGCGTTTTAGGTTATTTTTGTTGATTGAGTTTATAATTTAACTTGTTATTAGTTTTAACTGGTTAATGTTTTAATGTGTGATGCGTTCTGTGGGCGGGTGCTGTCTGCATGTGTGTGTTTCTATGTATTTTAACTTCGGGGAATCATTTAAAATAAGTTTTGTTGTACATTTTATGCTTCAAGTTCTTAGTACATGATTGAGATGTTTTGAGCGAATCCAGTTAGATGTAGGTGCAGAAAGATTTGGATCGAGAGTGTAAGAACAGATTTGAAGACGCTTTCTGACTAACATACATTGATTATTATTGCTTAGTATTTGCTTAGCATTTTGAATTTATTTTGTTTTGATGAGTAGTTTGAACAGTTCTCTGATTTAGTCAACTTTTTGATAAAGTGTAAAACAATTCAATCAACTTTGTGATAATTTGTTAACTTATTTATGTGCTGAACACTTTGCTTTTAACAGACTGTTCAAAAGTCTGTTTCAAATTGTTGACCAATTTATCATAGTTGACTAAATTGTTTAACGCTTTACACAAGGTTGGTGAAAATGTTTTGGACTGGAGCTGATGACGTTTTTCTGCTTGTGTAGTTGAATAAAGGCAACAATTGTGGGAATTAAGAAGCTATCTGTATTGTAATTCCATATGCATTTACACTAGGGTTTACTGAACTAAGGTTTGTCTCTAGTAGTACTAGCAGAATACTAGAGCAGCCAATCTTTTATTCGTTCAGTTTTACAAGTGTAGACAACATGCTTGTATTTTAATGTGTGAACTTGCGAAGTTTATGTGTATATACTGAAAGCTGTAAAATTGTTGTCCTTTTTTAGTTATTTGATCGTACTATAGTCACTGTATTTATTTTAATACTGTTAGAAAAATGTTCTAATGACGTTCAATGTCTAACACTGTTCTTGTACATGAATACAATTAGAGAGATGGATTTGCGTGGTTGATTGCTGTACTTCACTGATCTGTGCTTTCAGAGCAACACTTCCACTTGACACGTCCGCATGGCGTCTCACTGAGAGCGAGGACAAGGTAAAGCAATTCAATACTATACAGGGTTTAGCAAATAATAGTAGAAAATAGAACAAGTGCAGGTTCTACTCTACTTCTATTTATTGATAATATTTGTACTGTTGGTATTTTACAAGCTATGTAGGTCCTAGTCACTGTAGGCCGTGTCAGTTTCAACAGCTTTACTGATCAGTTGCCATACAGGTTGAATGTGGATTGTGCAAGGTTAATAATTTTTGTGATTTCAGAACTGCATTTAAACAGAGTGAGTTTCTCTCTTATGTAAACTGGTAGTTGAACTCTGTATAAACTAGCAGTCATGGACAGCATTATGAGCTAATGGAGACTTTACTTACCTAAAGAAAATGAATAATTCTTGCTGAGAGCATGTAATGTTGTCATGTGTTGTCAGACCCCCGATGTTTGTAATGTATTGTCAGACCCCCCCAATATTTGTAATGGTGACATGTGTTGTCAGACCCCCAATGTATGTATTGTCTGACCCCCCAATATTTGTAATGTTGACATGTGTTGTCAGACCCCCAATAGTTTGTCATGTAATGGTGACATGTGTTGTCAGACCCCCGATGTTTGTAATGTGTTGTCAGACCCCGGAGGCTGTTCGTTCATTCTTCTCGTCAACAGTCACCGAGTCGCATTACCAAGTGCCTGAGAATGGGAGGCGGTCAGTCGATGATCTGTCGTCCAATGGGGGCGACAGGTCGGGTGAATCCACTCCACAGAGGGAACCGACGGGTCTGGTTCGGACGGATACGCCATCTGGTGGAGCGGGGGTTGCCGGCGGTGAGGGACCTCGGTCAAGACGTGAGAAGAAGACGCCAACTGTGAGTTGTTATTGCTGTCGACAATCACTCGCTTATATTGATAGCTTTGCTGATCTTTGTAATATTCTTTGTTTTTGTCTTCATTGTTAGTATTGTGTCTTGAGGCAAGTTCTTGGCATTCAGCATCTTCCATATCACTCTTCTTTATTGACTTCTTCTCCTAAATTAGTTGAACATTTGGTCAGATGATATTTACATCGAATTCCACATAGCTCGATAAAATTTCCCTGCATGCATCAGCCTCTCATCTCCTAACCTTTGTTTTACCGATATTCACCTTCAACCCTTTTCCTTCTCAACCCGGCTTCCACTTTCTAATATTTCCTTTTTCTACTGAGCTTCACTTTCAGCAATCAGTACTAAATCGTCTGCACAGTCGATTGTTTGTATGTCGATTTAGTATCTTATCACGTTTATGATCTGCTGTATATTTGGTCTCATCATAAAATGGTTTGTACATTTACCATTTGACCATTGCGTCTTTCTGTCATTGCACTGTGATGTAGGTGATACATTGTGAATATGTATGCCCTAATTTTTATGTAGCGTTTATTGCATGTGAATGTGTATATACTGGTATTTGTTTGTTGCTATAGAAACCGTTGAGTAACGGATTGCCACCAACGCCCGAAGTCAAAGTGAGTGCTATTTATAGCCATGTAGGTACCGGTATTGTTACCGGTTTTGTTAACGGTTTTGTTATTATTTTATGTTATTTACGACTCAGAAAATCTGATGATCCGGACCCTAGACTGGATTTTCTGAAATGTCATAAAATCAATCTGTTCTATTTAAGGCTCACAGAATGTAAACATTATTTTAGTGGAGAAAAGTCCTCCCTGCCTTATTAGTTGCACATGTAATTATGAATCTGGTTGTACATTTTTAGAACAGCTAGGATAGATAACATTGTTAATAATCAATGACCGATTATATACAAAATATTTTAAAGGTTTACGGTTTCAGTTATTTATCAAACGGGCAGTTTATGTGTATGCAGTACGTTATGGATTTATGTGGCTCTTCAAGTGTTTCGCTGTATGAGATTTTGTGAGGCTTCATTTGCATGTAGACAAATTATGCATCTGTGCAAATCGGTTGATTCATATCTTTGCATTCTCTGTGTGTAGTGTGCATGCCTAACTGACAATCTAAGGCGAAAAAGTATTACTGACGTAGTTTAAATGTCTGTGAAATTTTATGAACAGGCATTTTAATGTTTTAAACTGTATATTGAAGGATATAAATGTAGATGTATGTGTGTTTGTGTATATGACATGTAAATGTATCTGTGTTTGAAGGCATGACCTGTAAATGTATCTGTGTTGGTATGTGTGTTTAGATGGGTGCCTGTTTCTCCAAAGTCTTCAATGGCTGTCCACTTCACATTAACTGCACTGCAAGCTGGGTCCATCCAGAAACTAAAGGTAATCACTTAACTTCGATTTGCTTGCTTGGAATTCATCATCATCATCACGTGTCATCTTCTAAAATAAGGTTGACTACTGTGGATTTCCATCTTCTTTTTTTGTTGCTTAGAATTGCCTTGTAAAAAAGTTAACGGCTGGTGTACGATTCTTGCGCACGTCGCTACACAGTCAGATTGCATTTTATTTCAATGCATTTTGATTGGTTGCTGTTGTCGATCAGTTCTTCCTGGTGGGTAATTTTTGTACATTAGCTCAATTCTGGTTAGTTGTTGTGTTTTGGTTGTAGTAGATAAGCTCAGTCTGATTGGTTGTTGTAGATAAGCCTATTTTGATTGGTTGTTGTAGATAAGTCTATTCTGATTGGTTGTTGTAGATAAGCTCATTCTGATTGGTTGTTGCAGATAGGCTCATTCTGATTGGTTGTTGTTGTACAGCTCTAGGGATATAAGTAAGAGGCCACTTCCATGTCATACTCATCAACATTTTGCAGCAGTTTTTCCAGGAAGGGCTAGATGTATTAAAATTATTAATTTCATTTAGATTTAGGAAAACTTAATTGCGATTCATACTAGAGCATTGCATTAGCTCAATTTTGATTGGTTGTTGTTTTAGATCAGTATGTCCTGATTGGTTGTCGTTTTAGATTGCTCAGTTCTGATTGGTTGTTGTTTTAGATCAGCATGTCCTGATTGGTGCAGATGAAGGAATTTACACTTTAAATCTGAACGAGCTTCACGAGAATACAATGGAACTTGTTAGTAGCTTCTCTAACTAGCTAAGAGAGATAGTAGCATTTGTAGCTAGATAAGAGAGTTAGTAGCATATGTAGCTAGATTAAAGAGATAGTAGCATATGTAGCTAGATATGTAGCTAGATAAGAAAGATAGTAGCATATGTAGCTAGATATGTAGCTAGATAAGAAAGATAGTAGCATATGTAGCTAGATAATAGAGATAGTAGCATATGTGATTAGATGAGAGATAGTAGCATATGTAGCTAGATAAAAGAGTAGCATATGTAGCTAGATAAGAAAGATAGTAGCATATGTAGCTAGATAAGAGAGATAGTAGCATATGTAGCTAGATAAGAGAGCTAGTAGCATATGTAGCTAGATAAGATATATAGTAGCATGTGTAGCTAGATTGGAGAGATAGTAGCATGATTGGTGTTAGTAATTTTTCTAAACTTGATAAACTTGTGTGGTTAGCAAATGATAGTTTTGATTATAATCGATAGCGTTGTGCAGTTATGTAAAAACAAGATTTAAAAGTAGAACTGCTTTTTTATTTTAGCACTTGAATTTTGTAATTGAATATACAGTATATGCAGAACCATTAATTGCCTGTTTCTTATCACCGTTAACAGTGCTGAGTGGTTGCGAGAGGTGCTGTTATACACTGTATCCGCTCTTAGGGCCTGTAGGGCCGGTTTAATTGCAATCCTGGGCTTCGTTTCATGAACGCAGCTGTGTATAATTTTTCAGCGTGTTTCAGCTCACCGATTGACTTATTTTGGAGGCAATTTATTTATTTTTTACTTTCTATTTACTTTAATTTAAATATTAATTAATCGCCTCTGAATTATAATCGTAATCGATCGTCGAACAGCTGTATTTTTGAGAGTTAGATTGTTGTATTAAATGTGTAAACTTTTGTATAATTGTTTTCAATATCTTGCTTTGTATGTGTCTGGTTGTAGTTGTATGTGTTTGTATGTGTCTGCTTGTAGTTGTATGCGAGGAAGTGTATCTGGCTGTACATCGTCAAGGATATCATGATGTCTCTCTCAGGTAGCGCGAGATTGGTTGAATTTCTCTCAGTATTGATGCAATGTCTCTCTTAGGTAGCGCGTGATTGGTTGAATTTCTCTCTGTATTGATGCAATGTCTCTTAGGTAGCGCGTGATTGGTTGAATTTCTCTCTGTATTGATGCAATGTCTCTCTCAGGTAGCGCGTGATTGGTGGAATTTCTCTCTGTATTGATGCAATGTCTCTCTCAGGTAGCGTGTGATTGGTTGAATTTCTCTCTGTATTGATGCAAAGTCTCTCAGGTAGCGTGTGATTGGTTGAATTTCTCTCAGTATTGATGCAATGTCTCTATCAGGTAGCGTGTGATTGGTTGAATTTCTCTCTGTATTGATGCAATTCTCTTAGGTAGCGCGTGATTGGTTGAATTTCTCTCAGTATTGATTCAATGTCTCTCAGATAGCGTGTGATTGGTTGAATTTCTCTCTGAATTGATGCAATACGTTACGAGTTACGGATATTCTCTGAACTTAGACCAAGCACATTTCACTTTTATTTTGGCGGCCTGTCCACACCACCCCTGTTCCACACCACCCCCAGCACCAATTGTGTCGCCAAGTAAAAAAAAATTATCAGCACATTCCAACACAATTTTATCATTCATTTTTAAATATTCCTTGCCAGGGCATTCGAGCACCTTTCCCTACTTTCCAACTGGTACATTGGAAACCTTGTACTGTTCCGCAACTTGCCAGCGATTCGACTGCTTTTCTTGTAAATCCACTTACAACTTACAAGAATCAATTTATACTCTTTCATCTGCTGCACTACAAATATTCGATCAGTTGAACTTCTGCCTGAGCTGACATTAAGTTGCATATCATATGATTATATTGTGAATCGCTAGTTGAATCAGTACATTGTATTTACCTCTGCCTGTTTCAGGTAAAGTTCCGTCTCTCTATCGTCACGAACTCCTCACACTTCACAACCGGCATAATCACCGTTTCTCTCTCACCGTCGACAGAATACCAGTCAAACTAGTGCCTAGGTAAGGTACCAGACTAACTAGTGCCTAGGTAAGGTACCAGTCAAGCTAGTGCCTAGGTAAGGTACCAGTCAAGCTAGTGCCT
>JAQFYQ010001362.1:0-13474 GCA_034694885.1 Buchholzia appendiculata | reverse complement strand
AAGGTCCTTCCCGTACAGGCAATGGGACGTGAACAACTTGCCCAAGTTTGTTACCAGACAACACTCCCAGCGCGGATTCGAACCCGCAACCTCTGGGTTACGAGTCGAGCACGCTACCAATGAGCTATCTGGTCATCCCATGTGCAGTATATTACCATTTAATGAAATACATTTTACTGCCCTTCCTGACCCTAACAATCTTGCTTGTCAAACACGTAAAAGAATACAGTGACCTATTGTAGTGCTCAACCTCTGCATTCGATCAACTTTAAACAGAGAAACCCAGCAGCTTCTGCATACTGCGACGTCATACGTTAAGTTCTAACATGATACATGTGTAACTTCACAACGATAAAAAAAACATTGTACATTAGACAATTTTTCACAAAACTGATCAGATTAAGACCTAGACGGCAAAACAAATTTCAAATACAAATTTTTAAATTAAACTTGTTAAATTCACAGTAGCGAGAGATCAAACATGGGGAACAATTAAAAACATTTATTTTGCAGTTTTGAAAATTTCAGCAGTTAAATTCTAGTTTGGGCGTTGCAAGTAATTAGATGTACAGAATTAATTTCTCTATAATTAATTGATACAAATATCTTGACAATCAAACACAAAAATCGGATGTTGTTAACATTATTGTGACCAGTGGATTTTTAGACTTATAATTCTTTTCATTCTTCCCCTCACAATGAACAGTTTAAAATATTCATGCCCAAAAGTATGAATACCGTATTCGAATCAATTCTGAAAAAAACAGCATTAAAAAAGACATGTTTACAAGAGGTCACTTCACTAAAATGTTAAGAACTACACAGGGGCCTGGGAAGTGTTTTGAAGTCGGTGGAGCATTGATAGAAAAATGTTGGGCACAACCCCAAAAGTTGGTGGAGCATTTGGCTATCTTCGCTCCTGGTGTTAAAAGTTGGTGGAGCATTGGCTCCACCTCGCTCTATAGGTTCCCAGGTACCTGGAACTACAGCAACTGCTCTATCATGGGTCTGATTTCAAAACTATTTGCGTTAAATTATTCGGGAATCAATTCTGTACATAGTTTACAATACTTGTTTGCCAAACCAGAGAACTTCAAATATTAAGAAATCAAATATTAACTATTTAGACTAATTACTTTTTTCGTTCTTCAAGATGTTTGACCCCCTCCACCCCCCCCATATATTTTAAATCATTAAGCCTAAAAGTATAAGCTTTCACAATCTTCATATGGGTTTAAAATCATGTATCTTTTCCATGTCGTGGCCGAGAAATAGGGAATTCATTGTAGGTAGGCCTATTAAAAATTAAAAATATATATGTTATTTTTCTTAAAAAGCAGTGGACAGCTGGCCGAGTATGATGCCCTAACATATTTCGCAACTTAGGTCTTTAAAATATTTTTAAAAGATGTAGAGTTGTAAAAGATGTAGTTGACCCAAAGCAATAAATTATTTTACATTGTAAGAACTTGAAATAATTCCATCAGTCTTCCAACCTGTACAAACGACCGGTGTGAAATCTTTCAAATCGACAGTGCAGAATATAATTTCCTACAATTAGTCATTACTGTACATTAATAATGATCAGCATAATCTTGTTAAAGCTTGTGAGCTATTACGATAAAAAGTGCAGTATCTGCAAAATACAACTCAATTACTGTGCATTATAGTATATCTCGTCGGTCATTGTTGCCAATATATTTTGATTAACTTATTCTTGACAATAAATTCCACAAAGAATCGTCCACAATATTCAGAACGATTTCTGAATATTCTGTTATCGTTTAACTAATTACTAAATACATGATCACAACATTTTTTAATTCACTTCTTATTTGCAGCAAACATTTTAGAAAAATTTGAATGTGAAGCACGATCTTTCACATCTTTAAATCGACTGAGCACCTTTGATTTCATTACTTCTCCTGTAACCCCGGTTCCACTATCTGCTCCACTGCCTGTGGAGTTCTCCATTCCGCTCGAGCCGTGTCGAGCGTATGTAGAATCTGTAATTCTGTCCTCAAACTCTCGTATCATTGACGTCACTACTCCTACATGATCCGGAGCTACAACTTGTAAGTCCTGCAGAAGAAATCGAAGGCCTGGCAACATAACTTCCTGCACAAGCTGATCATTCACAAAGCAACATGACAATGCTGTGAATGTTTCAAACAGTTGTAGTGCAACGGCAGTTTTACGTTTTTCATTCACAGTCAGTTTGTTCTCTGCAGCAAGTGCTGTTAATCTCGGCAGAATGAACTCGTCACGGAACTTTGGCTCGGAGGTCGGGCCAATGCGGCCAAACGTCTTGATCAGTTCCACATAGAGCATGTACTGCTCACCTGTAGATCGATACACAGGATCGTCCATGAACGTCTGAAACTGCATGTAGACTTTCTCGAGAAGAGTGCGATCTGCTGCCGATTCAGCAATTGTTCCTAATGCAGATACGGTTGCAACACGAACAGGAATCTCTGCATCACTTGCAAGCGTTACAAGCGCTGGCACGACACGTGACGCAATCAACTGATCAGTGATGCCACCTTTGATGACGGCATCAAACAGCTGACCCGCCATGATACGTACAGATGCTGTCGCATCGACGACAGCTTCCCAGAGAACACGCAGCAACATCTCTTGATAAATCGCAAGAGAAGACAATTCAGAAAAAGTTACACGCAGGCTCGTTAAATCCATCTGCTTTGTAGCGGCGATCGCTCGTATAAAGTCCGTGAGAAACGTTTGCAACCGTCGTTTGTCATCATCCAGCGCAAATGCCGTCAGTATTCCTCGACCATATATGGCAGCTGTACTGCGATACAATGCTAAAGCTAATGGCTGGCATAGTTGGGGGACAGTTGAAGTGGCAATTCCGAGAGTTTGTTGAAACTGTGGTAGCACCTTTGAGATTGTAAACGTCCTTCCAAATGAACGACAGATCAGCTGAAAGAGATTGGACAATGTTCTTACAATAGACTCGGAGGCTTCCAAGTGAACTGTCAGTTGAAGTAACTGTGGAATGAATTCTCGTGACAGCCAACTAAAGGAATGCCACGGCTCAAACCATTCCTCAGAGATATACCTAGCAACAGATAGTTCACAACAAATCATTAAAATTCAATACTAGTATTTAAATGTGAATATTAGAGCAATCAACTAAACACGATCATTCAGTATTAAACCATAAAGAGGGCAAAACTTTAAAACTTCAGAAATTTTTAAAAATCCACACAAACTTTTAGTAGAATGTATACAAGGATGAAATTTCAAATATTTAATTTGTTATAGTTCTCCTCTTATATTCTAGTCATACTCTCATAGATTCAGAGATTACATAGCTTTCCATGAGTGCTAGTGAAAACAAATTTACAATTGAGCCCGGCAGGGAAAATATTTACCATCTTTGGGCTGATATAGCTTGGCCAGTTTTAAACAGAATTTGCTGAAAATTTTAACCTAATTTATATGGTAAGAAAACTATTATGTAACATAAAATTTTAATAGGATTACGGGTCATTCAAATATGACGTCACGCAGGGGGGAGGGGGTCGTTGAAGTGTGACAATTTGTGACAAGGGGAGGGTGGGATTAGCCTGACGTGACGTCACGCATGAAAACTAATTCAGACAATTTTTTTCAGAAATTTCTGATTTTTCTGGATTTTTGGCAAAATTTTATATTTTCTTTATCGCCGCTACAGCCCCCCACCCCTCAGAAATTTTTCACTCAGAGGGGGTTTGGGGTTTGTGACGTCATTATTTAGGGGGTCTCGCGAGGTGTGACAGGTTGTGACAAAAGGGGAGGGGGGTCAAAACTGCTTAAAAAATGTGTGACGTCATATTTGAACAGCCCCTATAGGTTATAATGCTAGAATTATGGCTCTTCCAAAATGCCTTGTCATGTCAAGAAATTTGTTGTGTCTCTAATTTGGGCATCTAAAGAGTGATACTTAGCATTGAGAAAATTAATTGATATGCTGTTGTAGTAATGCACCTTCTATTATAATATAGTGTACAACAAACTGTGCAAATATTACCGTACTTCTTTATGGCAGGTCTATGGGCCATAATTTAAAATTAAATGTAAACACTGCGACAAAAATATCCAAACTTTTGATCGACAATGGTCTACTTCTGCCAATGCTTGAATATCTAAACTGTAGCTAAACAAGCCCAATATCCATTTCATGCAGAAATTTGGTTCTGTGCTTCAACATCAGTATCATTTAGCAACAGTTTTTCCTTGTCAGGAAGGGTTAGACGTTTTCTTCAAAGGAAATTATCTTTCATTATAAGTCACGATCATGTGCAAAAACGAGTAAATACAACCCTCAACAAAATGTTGAGATATGGGGTCGTAGGTAAGGCGATGACGTAAAAGCTTCAGTTTAACTCTGATCTACACTGGTCATTACACATCGCTAGTCAGGCCTAAAGGAAGCTGCACCTTTTCCCTTTATTTCAAGCCGTCATGCCTGACAAAACTTAGTCTTTCTGAGAATTAGGCGCAAGTCGTTAGTCTTGAGCCTAAGGAGGCGATTTTCTCCAATGAAAATTTAAATAAGAAACAATTTTTAACTCGCTATTATTTAGCACCCATACGTGTTAGACTCATACTTTCTGCATGAAAATGATCAGTATCAACACGTCGCACTATTGGTCCAGAAAGTATATTAAAAATTGAGTGTGTGAAATGACAGTAGTTAAATTAACGGTGGGAGGTCGAAATTGTGTACTTTCTACACGTTCTTAAAAAATGTTGAGCGACGAAGTTTAACATATTAACATTTAAAACTGCTAGATGTTTGCAAACATCATTTCTGAATAACTTCTTACCAAAAAAATTGAAATCGGCCAACAGGACAAGCAGCAGTTAGCATTTTAGTGAGAGGCGCTGGGGTTAAAATTTGATACGTAATGGCTTCCCGACATTTGAGGGGAAACTTTGATTGACAAAGTTTCTTTTCTTAAAATTTAATCACTTTCAGAATAAGTTGAATAACACAATCAAATGTGGTTATATTTGACAATGTTTTTAGAAGCTACTAATATTTGAATGAAATGCACGGTATTCACATTTGGAAGAATTAATTTGTTTACACGTGAAGAAAAAAAAGGTGCACGAGTAGTAGGCGAGGAATATTACCGATTTCTCTGTTCACAGATATTACTGTAAATTCCAAAAATAGTGATATTAGAAAAAAAGTCAGGTTTTCCAATATCATTCTTACTCTTGTCGTTCTTATTTTTCAAGCATTATGCTCTGTCAAGTTATCAATTGTTAACATTTACAGAAAATTATTACATTAAATAATTTATTACATTAAAAACTCAATGTAACGTCATGACATACATATATTTTGAAGTAAATAAAGCCTGATATCTCAGCTACCGTTTGAGTCTTGCACATAATTTTTGAACCACAAATAATCAGAAATGAATTATGAGTACCCAGCAAGTGATTGTTTGTGCAATTAGTATATCTTCATCAACTTTTCCATCAACTGTGAAAAAAATCAAATAATTAACAATATTGACCCTTCAGTCAGCGCACTGAAATTTGAGCTGTTCTTGACTCCTACCACCGGTTATCAATTATTGCACTACAAAATCACTCAAAAATTAGGCCTGCCTGTTTCAGACCTTATATCATATCAAAATTTGAAACTTCGTCGTTGAACATTTTCAAAAACATTCCAAATATCATAATTTTTCAAACCCTCATTACATTAACCCTGGCCCTGCCGTTGTTTCATTTTTGGCGGCAATTGTGCTACGATTATTTGTGTGACCTGTCAATGCCGATCATTATGGTGAAAAAATTATGCGATTACCCCTAGCGGGCGGTGAAATATAGAGTTAATTACAGATGCGATGTATCAGAAATGTATCTGAAACGAATGTTAAGTGATATCTTTGTTTTGTACAAAAGTCTCACAAAAATTTCTTTAAAGATTGTTTAAATGTCAACATTTCATATCCTCGGCTGTAATATTATTAGAAATATAATAAATGCAGCATTGAGTAGCTTAATTTATATTGTTACATCACCTTTTTCATAACTGTTTTATGAAAAATGTAAACCCCCAAATAAATTATTTTCGGACTGATTATTGAGGCGCGATTAACGAATTGCTAATCTAAAGTAACAAGTAAATAAACTTTAGGCTGAAGCTTTACGCCATCGCCATACCTACGGCCCCTGAAGAATAAATATTGATATCCAATGGAAGAACAATTTCATTCGGGCAAAAGTTGCAAAAGGAAAATTTAGTTCAAAAGATGACATTACAGGCTTCAGGTAGAAAATAACTAGCTTCAACTATTATACCCCTATATCAGTACATGGATTACCACGCATGTTTCAAATGTAACAAAATAAACGACGTCATCATCACCATCATCATTGGACTGCCTGCAATTTCTTTACTCACCGCTCTTTGATAGTGAAGCTGGAAATATAAACATGTCATTATAACCCTAATGTATTGTGTAGCTAGAGTACATGCATAGCCTCATGTGTAGCTAGTATCAATGTGTAGCCTCATGTGTAGCTAGAGTCCATGTGTAGCCTCATGTGTAGCTAGTATCCATGTGTAGCCTCATGTGTAGCTAGTATCCATGTGTAGCCTCATGTGTAGCTAGTATCCATGTGTAGCCTCGTGTGTAGCTAGAGTCCATGTGTAGCCTCATGCAGTCTGAGCTAGATGTCTGATCAGAGCTGTAGCATGAGTGTGGACTGCTATCATCTACTCTCTGGTTCTTTCATGGTGGCGGCGTTGACCTATGCTTGCAGGACGTTATGTCTAACCCTTACTGATAAGGAAAACTGACGTAACATTTTGACAATGATGATGATGATGATGTGTCAGAAGGCATAAACATACAATTATAGGACTCATACATACTATTACTCGAGGTGTAAACACGTAATTATAGTCATCATTTTTACGCTCATCAGACCTACATCACTTGTAGCAGTTTGTCGTTCTACTCTACACATAACCCGTAAGAATAAATTGTACCAGATTCTGAAAACGATATCGTACTGACAGTAATTTACAGACAAAACTTTTCAGAACATCAACCAATAAAGCTGCGAGAAACTTTGACAATCTTAGTCAACTCGATTTAAGTAATGTTCACATAGAATTCTGAATAAAACTTATTTCATACTTATGTAAATAGCAATAAATTTCATAAATTTATTTCTTTTCAACGAACTGTAAACAGTATTCACTGCCGTAGTTCCTAATAGCCAACACTAAAACTAATTAAAATTACTTTTCATTTCTTATAACTTATATTAGAACTAATGAACTCACCTTTCGTATCTTGTGAATATGGTGAGGAATTGAGCTGAACTGCCTACAATGATGTTCACATCGAGCAGATCCGATGGAGCTTCTGGCAGCTGATCACCCATCCCAGACAACACCGGTTCTGCTTCTTCATCATCAGCTTTGTCAGCAAACGGTCCAGATTGAATGACGTCCAACAAGAGAAACGGAACTAGTTGTTGCAATGTCTGAGCATATAGATTAAATCTCTTCATATCGGTTATAACTGCTAGCAATGCAGCACTATCAGACGAACTGCTACTACTCAATCTTGCACATTTCTCAAGTGCATCAACAAAAGTCTGTACAATGTTGCTCTCAAGCTGACCAAGCTCACTTGCCCACACTGCGACAGATGGCAAGAGAATATCTAGAACAGCCTTTGCAACTCTCTCGCATGAATCACATAGATTGCTGATTAGCAATCCGGAGATTGTAGTAAATTTATCTTCCGCATCAATCCAGCCCACAAGTGCTCCGAGGCTGCGAACTACAGCTTCACGCACCTCCTCCGTCTTATCATCCAGCATCTGCTGGAGGATCGACAGAACAAGAGATCCACGCATATCATTAGGAATATACGGAGCAAGAGCTCCGCATGCTTCGGCAACAAGCAGCCTGCGCTCAGCATGCTTGTGTTCGATCTGTTCCCAGCACTGTGGTAACAGTTCTGAACTGACTCGAGCTGCTCCAGCATGCTGAGCAAACACGACACATCCAGTGAGGATCATACGTCGCTGATCTGCGTCCGGGCGCTTGATGAGATTAAAGAGTTCGTGCAGAAGAGCATCTCTGCACGACGGCTCAGGATGCAATGTTGCAGCGAGGACTATGAGCGGAATCAGTTCATCACGACGTGCCAGCAGTACATTGGGAATGACACGTGGTAGGCAGTGACCCAGAGTCATGATGACATTTGAATCATCTGCAGTAGACATGGTTAGACTGTTTTCAGCTCCTCTGTGAAGCGCAGCACTCAATAGAGTAGCAAGAAATGAATTAGAAGTGCTTCGACTCGTTGGCTGCCACTTATCAAATACTTTCAGGTTATTCTGATCACAAATTGTATTGGTTAGATGCAAAACCTTATCATCAGTTAATAGCGTGTTATCGTTTTGATCGGATTTACCGTCGGCGACCGATTGATCAACTTCAACACTTGCATCATTTCTATCTTCTTTGTCGACATTATTTTCAAACTGTCCTGGTGTAGCACAATCGGGTTTTCCAGTCGGAGAACTAAGACTTGCACTAGTATGTAAATCAGCAACTGCTGAGCAACTGTTTTCTGCGACTAATGTTACACTTTCGCAGCTTTGTCGGTTAGAATCATTAACTGTGGAATCTTTTCTCTTGGTTCCTTGGTTTTCAGAAATGCATGAATCAATTGTCGATTCACGGCCAACTACATTATCAGCTTCAGAATTATCACCCGATTGCTCTTCTGAACTCAAAGTACTTTCTTCAATATTAGCCATGTGATAACTTATCTCTTGTTTCTTGATGGCATTTCTTTCATCGGCTGGTTGCAAGAATTGATCGGAAGCATTAGCTTCAATCAGTTGCAGAAAGCTGTTATCAATATCGGTGGCACACTCTACATCTTTTGTTGCAACTCGAACCGGTAAATGCTGTCCATAATCTCGATACAGCTTCACAAGGTCTGGTGGTTTAGCCATGTTAATGCCAACATCATCCCAATCTTCAAAATTCTGACTCTCGTTCTCTTCAGAGAAGGTTACAGCGGTCAGCTTGTAGCCACATCGCAGCAGATGTTCATTAACCAGGAAATTGATAGTCCTTCGTTCATGAGGTCGTATTGGTTCGTCCGTAACATAAGAGTCGTTAAAAGACTTGCCACCACCTTCGTCGACAGAGTCAGCAGACATCGCAACCTCCGTTTCTGCCGATTTTGTCAAAGCAGCTCTGAGGGACTTGATAGTATCTTGTGCCTGAAAGTATGAAAATATCCTCATAAATAATACTGTAGTATCACCGGTACAAACAAATACGTCATATAGACACAATATGCGTAGCTATCTAGTGTGAATCAGGCAGTTCAAATCATACAGAACCACAGACATGATAATAGACACAAAACAGTTTTGCCATACATTGAATTCATAAACACATTATTTTGAATTGATAACTTTCAGTGACAGTCTGTCAATCCAAAGTGCAGTCATTAGCCAAGCAAAAGACAGGTCGCCACCATTACAATGTGAGACATCCTCTGGTTACTTCAACATCACACAGTCGCTCAACAAAAGAAATCGTTTCTTGAGCTTTGCTCAAAACAGTTCTTAGTTCGTATGGAAAGAATTAAGCAAGAACCATTGATTGCATGGAAGTTCAAAATCTGGTTCCCACATTACAACGTGTTACGAACCACATCAGCCATCATCGTCGTCATCGTAATCATCATCATCATCCTCGTCACTTATCGTTCAGACTGGAATTGTTCACAGTTCGCACTAATGCTAATTACAGTGGGGTGGACATTACAAAAATGTTCCCTACGTAATTAGGATGGGTGGAGATTGTAGACAGGTACTCCCATTGTGATTAAACTCTGCCGAGCATATGAATTTGACATTCTTTATTTTTAATGAAGCTAACATTTACCGCCAGATGCCCTTCCTGATAACAACTGTCTCACTGCTCACGTTGTCGAGTACATGGAGGAACATGGAGGTCTATTCTAAAGCCTGACAGCTCTGGATCTACTCTTAGCTAGCTACCTAGAATCCAATCTTGCTGTCCTAGAGGACTGTCCTTGGCCTTGAGTATCCTAGAGGACAGGTGTTGATGTCCTTGGAGTAGGACCCCAAGTCACTGGCCATTACATGGCCGCAGAACAAAGTCCTTGGCCTCGACGAGGCCAAAAATAAGATAAAAATGTGGAGAGCATTTAGATCTAACATTCATTTTTAATGAATTTCTAACAAATAAAAAGTAATGATTTTAGTCTACTTGTAATACAACTATTACGATTATGACTATTCATATCCGTACTATTCATATCAGGACTATTCATATCCTGACTATTCATATCCGGACTATTCATATCCAGTTGGTTCGTACCCGGACGTTTCATATTCATTTGTTATTTTTCAATTATTTTTTAAAGTTTTATTTTTATTATTTTTTAACATTTAATTGAACATCCCATTAAAGTCTTATTAGATTCATTATATGTAATTCAATATGCAATAATTCACAGTAAATAACACATTAAAAAGATATACGATACAATGTTCCTTTAATTTCCAAAACAAATGCAATGTGCAATTTAATTGGAAATTACTGCAAGTACATTTGTGAAGTAATTGGACTTTGATACTATATGCCATTATCATGGCAAAATGTAAGAGTCGGGTGGGGCGAGTTCAAACCGATAACAAATTGAAAAAGGTCATTTTGAAGTTCAACCACTCCCCTCAAATGAGAATTTTGAAAAAGGCCGTCAAAATCTTCTGGAAATCAAAACACTCCCTCGAAACGAAATCATGGCTCCAGCGCTGGCCAAGATACATTGTGAACTTTGGTCACCGAGTTACAGGCAATAGCTGCAGGGTCGAAGACCCAACATCTCTGGTCTAAGGAAGAGCTTCCGTTGCATGTCGAACATAATTATAATTTGTCCGGATATGAACCGCCCGTATATGAATCGTCCGTGACATTAACAAATTGGATGAACCGTCCAGATACAAATCGTCCGGATACCACTATTAATAAGCCTAATATTTTCGATTAAAAAACACATTTATGTTTTAAATATACAGAAATCTTTATTCAGTATAATGTTTAGCTGCAGGTTGATTTCTAATGGCCTGGTAATTCTCAGCCATTGTATTGATTTGCTTGCATCAAATACTGATATTACTCATGAATTATAAACTGATTATTTTTCTTTTTTATGTAGGCCCTTACAAGTAATCTCTGTAAGCTTATGTCACTACTGAGCACTGTCCTCTGTATTATAAGAAGTATCCTGTTCTTGGTCACTATTTTTATCTTTGCCAGTTACAGTATTGTCAAGATAAATTTCAGGGGACGGTAAGACATGTAAAAGCATCGCTAAATGCTTTGCCACATGTACCTATTTATACTGTCCTCAGCTGTCCTCGGCTTGCAACTGCTGTCCTTGGCCTTAAGGTCTTGGCCTTGGACAAATTCTGAAGCTCTTGGCCTTGGTCTCGGATGTAACATCCTCAATAACATCAAGTACTAGAATCTTAACAGTGCTGCTCAATTATGTCAGTAAACTGCGTCCTTCCATGACTGGATCTTAGGCGACTATTTCCTAATAAGCACAATTAGGACTGCTTTAGAAACAAGTTTATCAGCAGTTCAAAAGAAAAAATGTTTCACTTAGTTTAGAACTTAAACAAGCAATCATTCAGTCATTACTGTCTATCAGGCCCACCATATCAACCAGACCATCTGTAGTCCGGTGCATCCTTTTTACTCTCTAGCTTCAAGTTCGCATCTGCACAAGTGAAATTATCAGGTTAAATAATTTCAACATTTTTTTCAACATGACAATACCACGCAGTGCTTGGTAAGGAAACATTTGTTACTGTCACTAATCTGGAAAAGCACACAATTAACATATCCCCAAGTTCCATAGATCTACAATTTATGTATCACAGTTTTTAAAACAGAGAGCAAGCTTTACCAACCAGATATAAGGACTGATGCATCTGCACCAAATATTCTGGAGACATTTTTAACCTGATTTTTAGCATCCTCAATATAGGCCTAATAACAAAATACCACATGCTTAACAACAAACAAGCTCACCTTGCGGAGATCAAATTCAAGTACAGCAATCCGATCGCTTTCATTTCTTTCACCGTCATCTGAATAGCGGGCGAAATCAAGAGAGTCGAATGTCTGGACGCTGGAAGTGCGAGCCAGTGTGGTTGGAGGAGGTGACCCTTCATTGACTGCAATTCTTGTCCTTTCAAAATTTGACGGATTCGAGAAGAAATCTCTGAGTCGGCTCAGTTCTCTGCCAGACTCTATTAGCTCCATGTGAAGCTCTAGTGCTGTTAGTACCAGTCTGAAATATGTATCATTAATAACAAGACAAATGCACACCAAATATATAGCTCACTGAAATAAAACAACATGTTATGAAAGAGATAACATCCATAAAACATTCTAAAAATATTACCATTATAAGTTATTCTACAAAAAGATTATTTTCAATGTAGTAAGCAGTTTCACACATACTGTACGACAGATTTCTAGCAAGCTAATCAATCTGATAAACGTAATTCTGTCAAGGTGCAACGGTCAGCTACGATGGCTTGATTAATAACTATGGATATATGTAGAAAGATTTATTTGAGCATAAAAAATGCATACAAAAATGCATTTGGACATAATGGATGGTGTCAAAGTATAAACTGACGGTCGCGTAAGTACCATCCCCAGGCGAACAGTGCCATCTGGTCGTAACATACATTTTAATTTCTGTTGCGTAACATACATTTTAAATTCTGCTGCATCAATCGTAACATACATTTTAATTTCTGTTGCGCCGACTTCAATGCAATTTCACAAAATAACTTGTCAGTAATATCTAGCTTTATAATTAAGTGTGTACATAAATACAGTACCGGTACATTACTTTACATTGGATTCTAGATTACCCTAATATACGAAGGACTAACGAAATAGCCTACAATATATAGACATTGCTATCATAGCAATGTCTATATATCTACGAGAAGGACCGTTGGCCGCCCACCCGTGGTCATCTGGCCTAGTCGGTCGGTGGTCAAGTCATGTGTAGTAATGCACGAGACAAATAACCATCGCCAGGGCCTGTCTTCGGACAGAGCACTATCATCATCATCAAGCTATCATAGCATGCAATCAAAATGCTAACACAATTAAACCCTATCATCTGTTTAAAGTAACTCAAAGTAAAATTTAACAACAACAAACATTTCATCCATCCCAGGCGCTTCAACGGAGTTAAGGTTCTCCTACACTTTAGTACACTAATGGGAAAAAAATCAACAGGGAAGGGTACGTGTTAAAAAAAAATCATGAAAAAAATGTTTCAAATGTTGAAATTTAAGGATGGAAAAATGTTCTCTAAGCTCTACCCTAACCAAA
>JAQFYQ010001361.1:0-13477 GCA_034694885.1 Buchholzia appendiculata | reverse complement strand
GCCTGACAAGTGCAGTATTATTAATAAAGGTGCTTTAACAGTACTTAATCGCTAAAAATATGACGTGCAACGGCTCAAGAACGGCCACGGCCAGATCGATGTTAGAACGATCTAACATCGATCTAAGTTTCTTATCACCAGATTTTGATTGTTTCTGGTACAATGGTATATACCCAATTTTATCAAAACAAAAAAGTACATCAAATTTATTAATGTCTATTATCAGGAACGCTTAAAAACTGATGATGAAAAAACCCGGCGGAAGAAAATGTGGTAGCAACTTTACTAACGTTTGCATTGACTCGGAATTTCTGACTCGATGCCTATTAAAAGATATCCCAGTCAACATAGGAACACAATACATAAATAGTTGTATTTATTTTCTTGGTGTATGATGCAATTGACTACAGTTGCAGGCTTATTTCGTGAGTATGCATATATTTAATATACCGTATTATCTAAATAATTGAAGAAGTTATATGAAATGTTGAATGTTCACAGATTCTGAAGACCCACGGTGCAACGTTGAAAAATTAAACAAGCATCATTATTCGTTGCTATGTAAAACTTTGATATCAGACTTTGTGAAAATACCATGCAGCGTGGATCACTTCCGAGATTGGCGACAAGCGGCTGAAGAAATGGCGAGTAACGAGACGACAAACCTTCGGGTTCCTGATGTCTTGATGTTTGACATGGATGATGCGCCTGGTTCAAACTTTACATCAGCTTACGATCAGGCAGCGTGGAACAGCTCGGACTGGTGGTCAGATGGGATCACTGCCGGGCCGGCTAACGGAACACTATCGGCTGCATGTGACAGCCACATCGTGCAGTACCGGATCGTGCCGGCATTGATCTGTGCATCGTGCTTCCTGTTTGGCATCGTTTACTGCTTCTTTGGTGAGTGACGGTTCAAAATGAGAGATAACTTATTTAATCGTTAGTGAAATGTTATTTTTACAGCAAATATTGTCAGTTTAAATTTGGTGTATCGTGAATTAAATGTGTAAGCGTCATTCTTATAATGAGTAGTTAATTTCACAATTATTGTCAAAGATAATATGCTGTTTATTGATTTGTGACTGTAAATTGTGATGTTGTTTTTGAACATTGATATATTGTTTATTGATTTGTATTTGTATTGATATATACTGTTTATTGATTTGTTTATTAATTAGGCCTATATGCTGTTTATTGATTTGTTTTTCGATAAATTATGGTGTTGTTTTTGAACATTAATTATGGTTATCAACATGTGTAGGTGAAATGATTTGTGAAATGTTTTGTCTTTCAATATAGTTACTAGGTAGTTACCATTTTGAAAGATCCAGCTGAACTTTTTCAGTGCTGAAAAGTAGACTAGTACTCTAACAAATTTCTAGCAAAGCTGTGGAATAAAACGTGAAGAGATATCTGTAAAACTTTGAAGGAAATGAATCTACGCAAAGTGTAAAACAAAAGCAAAATTGTAACTGTAATGAGTAATGCATGTTACTCTGGATTACCACATGTTGTGTTAACTTGCCTTGTTAACTTGCTCAGGTATATTTTTATTTCGTGTTTTCTACGCCTGTGCAGGATATCGCTTCTTCAAGGCTACGATGTTTATCACCGGCTTCCTATTCGGCACCTGCATCGTCTACTTCTTCCTCTTAGAGCAGCCCGCGGTTCCAGAAGCCGCTAAGCTCGGTGCTTCGTTCGGCACCGGGCTCTTGTGTGGCCTCGTCGGAATGCTTGTCCTTCGAGTTGGACTCTTTCTAACTGGCTGTACGACGGGTGTCCTACTGACTGTTGCCGCATTCGTTGTAACTGAACTCTTCTACCACATGCCCACTAGGTGGGTGCCGATCGGTTGCGCGTTGGGAGCCGCTGTCCTCGTGGGTCTGCTGACGACATTCCTCTGCCAGAAGGCACTGGTGGTTGCCGGGACGGCTCTGCTGGGGTCGGTGATGATCCTGTCGGCTGTGGATTACTTTGTGGATCTATTCAGGGCATCGCTGCACGCGTACTTCTGCATGACGGCTAGAGGAACGGCCGGCTGGGAAGGAGACGAGACGTTTGCGGTCGCGATGTGCTGGTTCAGCTGGATCCTCTTTGCCGCCTGGCCGGTGCTATTCATGATTTCAATTGTCATTCAGTGGCGGCTGACCGCCAACGATGTCGATCATCCCACATCTGGATCAGGTAGATGTTACATCATCAATGGCATTTATCGTCCGGATTGGAAGTGTCCTTAATTAACTCTAGGGCTAATTAAAGTGTTTTGGACGTACCAGAATGCTTCAGTCCGTGATTAAGAGGGAATTGCTGAGCGTATGCATGAAACATTTTGATTTGTATTGAACCAAAGTGTTATAGCCAGATGCCCTTCCTGATACAAACAGTCTCGCAGATGGCCTCGCCATGCACGCTCAGAAACGTGGTGGAGGCATTGTAAATCCCGAAACCACTGGGCACATAGCATTAATTCAAAGTGGAAGTGATTTGGTTATGACTTGAAGGTTAAATTTTTTCTATTTATTGTTTCATCTTTTTAGGATTTCATTCATTTAAAAATATAAATTATTTTTGTGAGGTTTAGTACATTATTATGTTTATTAGGCATTGACATTTATTTTCTCATTTGTAATTTTGTTACTCGGCATACAGTGTTCAATTCAAAATTTGGTTTATTTAAAGTTTGAGGACAAATTGAACTGTCAATCAACAGGAGAATATTGATGTGGGGAAGAAGTGTTTTTAGAAATGTTTTATTGAGATGGATGGAGTGAAAAGGATCTATATATATGCAAAATACTCTTTCTATGCATTTCATTTGTGACACAGATTTTGAACATCTGGAATTGACTGGGAACAAATATGTTCATCAAATGTAACGTAAGATCCGCTTGATTCGGAGTGTAAGAAAAATCCGGTTGATAAGTAACTTGGACTGTAATTTTTGCATAATATAAATCGAGCATCATTTCACAGATCCTTGAACAGTTTCCTTTTTAAATATTCTGTCAATGTGTGCTTGCCAGGTCCTGCTACTGTTTTGTATTTATTGACATTCAAATAGAAAGTTCTAATTCATTTGGTAGAGTGAGCTATTCTTTTAATATCTCGCTTTTCTGCAAGACTCGATTGAAGTGATACCGAATCTAAATTTTGTATGTAATATCGCTCGTGCATGTAAATTATTGTTATGCACTAGATGTTGAGTTTAGGCTCTATTTATTGATTCTGTTTATCTCTCCTATTATATAGATCTGTGTGTATGTGTCCAGCTATAGCTTTACCTAAGACTGGAAACAGGCGACAAGGAACGGGCACCTCTGCACTAACTCAGCAGGACAAGTATCGCCATCTGTATAAAGTCCGCCGATCTAATGGAGATGTTGTGTCAAAGGTAGAAACGAGATTAGTCTACATATCGTTAGCTCGATTTTTAATTATAGCAGTATTCTGGTACAGTGGTAGATATTTAATCACGTTTTACAAATCTGATTTATATGTACTTCGTATCCAATTTGGTTAAGCGAACTTCCTCTCTGTTGTGTAATATTATCAACAGCAAACTATATGGCATGCTGCCTAAGTATATGACTACAGTAAAAATTATTCTTGCTGTTAGCATTATATTTGAACCCATTTTGCTTAGTCTTTTGAGTCATATGCCAGAATTTATATTACAGACTTTTGCTCGAGATTTCTCAACGCATCTACAATGAGAGGTGTATTTAAATGTTTATAGAGATTTGTTAAATATAATTTATGTTGTTCTTATTAAAGCTGATACCCTAGATAGGGAAAAGATAGATAGAAAAGATAAGATAGGGAAAATGCGGTGTCGCAATATGTCGATTAATACTGTTTGTTTATGAGTACGCGCATACACTATTTTCCGTTTGTGCCTTGAAATAGACAAGGGTACAAATTATTGCATGGAACGCTGTAGTGAATAACAAATATCTGAGTGTGCATGATACTTCCTTTTTGGATCTGATGAAGGCTTATTTTACGATCAGATATTTTTCTTGTTACCAGCAACGAGCATACGCAGGAACAATTTTTATTGCTCACATTATTGAGTAAAGAGTGAAACTATTTTATTGCTCGCATTATTGAACAAGTGGAGGAACAATTTCATTGTTCATATTATCAAGCCAGTGCAGACACTCATTGAGTCTATGATAACCGGTGACATAAACATAAACTTGTGCGATTTTTTCTTATATTGAATGTCGATCTTTTCTTATATTGGTCATGATGACTATGACCATCGGTCAATATTGGTCGAGTCTTCACCGCACTGTCCTTCATGAATCGTTTGATAAATACTGTATATAAAATATATTTATAATTGTATACTTTTGTAACTGTATACATACAATTTATCATGGTCATCAGAAGAAAAAAATCAGTTTTTGGTTGAGCTGTTGTAATGACTGTTTTTGTTATGTTTGTTATTATTGAACAGAGTTACATGCAGAGCATTCACAGTCAGCTGTCTCCATCCCTTCGACTACTCACCCCTCCCCCACCTAGTGACATCAATGCTGATGACAACTCCGTCATGCTGACTCAAACAGGCGACGCCGATCAGTGACGCAGTCGATGTCTGTCTCGTGACTTCTGCCTCGTGACATCGTCGTGTCATCACCTGGCAGTGTCATGCTTTACTAATTGTGTCATCATCATGGCTTGTACTGACTGATATCGTCATGTCATCTACTGCGTCATCATGTCATGACGTGTGACTTGTTCATGAGAAATCTTATTATTCAAGGTGGCAGTATTGTCTGCTTTTCTCTTTCTTGTTCTTCTGCTGCTGCTGCTACTGCTAATGTGTTAGATTTTTGTTAGTTTAAGTTTATCTAGGATAATCTTCTAAATTGTTAATTCGTTCTGTATATATGTGATTAATATTTTACTTCTCATTTATTTCTAATGTAAACGGCAGTGATGTAGTCAAGGCATTTTTCTCAAGGCAAGGCCATGGCATTCTTTTGCAAGGACAAAGCAAGGCAAGGCATTTGGAAAATAGGTCAAGGCAAGGCAAGGCAGTAAAGTGCCGCAAGGCAGCATCAAGGCATGAAATTATATAGTCAAGGCATTTTTTCCAAAGCAATTTTTTCCAAGGCAAGGCAAGGCATTTGGAAAATTGGCCAACGCAAGGCAAGGCAGTAAAGTGCCTCAAGGCAGCCTTGAGGCACAAGGCCAAGGACTACATCACTGGTAAACGGTTTCGAGATTTGACGTTATTGTTTGGGGATTACTTCTTTTTAGAATTTAATTAGAAATTATGTAGCCTAAGAAAGTTTATAAAGAAGTTGTAACATTTTTCAGCTTATATAACATAATGAAAATGAATGGGAAGAATGTTCGGTTTCTTGCATTATGAATATTCATCTAAAAATTCATTGGTTGTCGTAGAGTTTATGAACTGAAAATTTCGATTTGATTTAAAGTTAACATGGCATTGCCTTAGGATTATAATGTTTTAAATTAAATTAAATTGTAGAAATGCTTTTGCCTATTGTATTTTAAAGAATTATTCCAAAAAGGTTTCAGGCCATTGGAAAATATTATTGGTACTCCGGCAATACATATCTTTTAATTACTTTTACTGTATAGTTTACGCTAAACCTAGCTATAAGTTTGTTTTACTCTGATTGTGGACAGATATAACCGTGGAAGTAAATTGCGAAAGTTGTCACGTGTTGATTTTGCAAGCAAAGTTCTTGTCCATGTTCTGTGATCCATAACTGTGAATTATAGTTTTGGATAGATACTGTTGAACGAATTAATGTTGAACATTGAACATTGACTCTTCATAGAAACGAGTCCAAACAGATTTAGTTACTGCAAAGACATTGTTACCTTTGTTGTTTTTAGGAATTGTTTATTGCAAAAAGTTTTAAATTACATTTTGAAGTTTTCCAATTTTGGCTACTTTTAGATTTTTGTTATGTGTGTTGTTGTTTTCATCTTCATCAAAATTTCGTTACGTGGAAACATTTTCCAATAATATAAGATAACAATGCTATCATAATAATGTAGTAAATAATAAAATGTAATATTTCTTCAACGTCTTCCATTGATGTTGTATATATGACTTTTGAAGTTATTCAGGTTATGATCGTACTTGGACCGTGTATGTGTGTGTCGTTTGGAAGGTTGTTTTAACGGCGCATTACTTAACTCTTGTTTCACATAGTTCTTAGCTGAGATTTGTTTTTTGCTTTCCGTAACCTGCTAGCATTAAATGTACAATAGAATGGCTCTAGTGTCATCTTATACTATAACACTAGTGTATATATGTTAGTATAATATAGGTTTGCATTATTGAAATTTATGAATATGGCATTGTATGATACAGCACTGCTTGCTTATGTTGATAGGTTATTGTTTAAATGAATGTGTGCACTCGTTGTAGAGATGTATGGTCGTAAGGAATATCTGTACTCTGTGTGTGAGCGTGTGCTTTTATTTTAATGTGTGGATGAATGTATGCATTTTATGTGTAGAAATATATGGATGAATGTGTGTACACATATACAGTGTATGGATGAATGTATGCACTGTATATGTACAAACGTATGGATGAATGTATGCATTGTATGCTTAGATGTGTGGATGAATGTATGCATTTTTTGTACAGGTCTATATGTAACATGTTACTGATTAATTTCCACATTGTTTCTGCTGTGCTCAAAGCATTTATGTGTTGTGTTGTGTTGTGTTGTTAGTTTTTATTGAGATTTTCTGCTGCCAAAGCTTTAATCTGTGCTGTAATGTAGAGTTTCTTTTATTTCTTGCTAATTGTGCTTTTCTTTTACAACTGCTTGCGCATGATTCAGTTTATGATTCTGGAGCTATCTTCAGTTTCTTCTGCTCAATATTGCAATAGGGTGTCGTTGCAGAATTATTTGTAGGTCTGGTTTTATGTTGAAACTTTCAATTCTGATCTTATTGTTCATTGAGAGTGTATTTGAACGAGTCGAATCCCCGAATTAACTTTAACATATCATAATCTAAGTTATTTTATTTTCCGCCGCATACACCTCACAGTTAAATTCTAGAATTAATTTCTTACATATCTTGTGGATGAGAACGTATGTAACGCTATAATAAATGTCACTTGTAGTTAAACTGTAAATAATCTGTACAGATGCGTGTATGTGTGTTTATATGTATTTCACAAAATAGAAGAAATGTAGTATTAATTATTCGAACGGTTGAAGGTGTATAATTGAAATGCCAGTAGGGCATGTGATGATATATTGTCAGGTTATTGTTTGCCAACTATTGATGCTGTAAATATGTTATTAATAATTTTGTGATTTTGTGTTAATAGACTGTTATATGTTTACTATTTACTGAATATTCTTTATTTATGAGTGTGAGAAATCAGTTTTTTTCACAGTTATCAATGAATGATTATTATTTAATTTTCTGCTTTATCGGTACAATCAATTTTCTGACCTAGGTTTGTTTGTTTTTTGTTTTGTTCTGTAACTTGTTTTTGTGTGTAAAACTGTAGTCTATTAGAGTAGTTGCAGTAGTGTTAGTACTAGTTGTAGTAGTGATGTTTGCAAAGTGCAAAATTTTCAACGCTGCTTTAGTTTCGATGCTGTAGGAGAATTTTGTTCAAGTTTTAACGCCTAGCTAGTCATGTTTGATTGCGTGTGTGTGTTGCACATACAATGTACAATGTATAGTACATTTTGGAGACTTGCCAAATAGACTAATGTTTTGTTGTACTTGTCCATTTTTGTTTGAGTTTATTTATGCAAATATAATTGTGTAAAAATAAATCTATGATTTTAATTTAATAACTTGGTTGAAGTTCAAGCTTTTATGATTAATGGTTTAAGTTACTGCGAGACATGTATCATATAGGCTGAAGACTATGTATATTATTATATCAGGCTTGTGTGTAACACCTTTTTATTGATGCTCTCTGGATTTGAAAGTTGACAAGTTGTTAACTTGTTTCTTTAATGTAATAAACAGTTTTTCTCAATAAGAATAAAAGAAGAAGAAGAATCCTTGTTTCAGATGCTGACTACAGAGTCTACTTAGTTCGTGTAGTTTATAGTTTATGCACAAGTACAATTTATCTCTTTGAGTCAACCAATCCAAAGCGCCAGTGTCTGCCACATGCAATGCTTGCTCGCGACCCTTGAGCACCGTTAATGAGCGTGAATGGACGTTGTGTGACATGGTCTGAACGTCTTCACATAGGTTACCATAGGTGAGAGAACCTTTATTTTTGTGCCAGTCTCTGCCGTGGCTCATTATATGCATTCATCTTTGTGGAGGTTTGGTTCAAAGATGCAGTGGTCTTACCTCAATGTTGTTTTCAAGACGTAGCAGAGCACGTTCAGGCCTAAACAATTGTGAAGATCAGGCATGTTGCCCAAATTTTATTGATGAGGGGCTTTATCATCTTACAATTTTTAACAACCTTTTTTACTAAAATATTTCCGAAGTTTTTTCAAAGTTAGGGGGCTTGCCAGAAAACATTTTTCTGGTGAGCGTGGGGTGGGCATGGCAGTGATCAAAGCATACACCTTTTGAAGACGAATTTTTATTTTGAGGTTGAGCCCATAAATCCAACCCCCCTCCCTCCTTTAAATACGACCCTGCCTAAGATCATGCATTGTATTCTCAACTTTATAATAAGAGTAAAGAATTGAATAAGGTACCAGGTACCTCTATAACTGGTCACATACAACATGCCAGGGTTACTTGACACAATAATATTTACTATCATTAAACAAGTTGTCTAATAATATAAACAAATTATAATTTGTTTTGGATTAATGCTTTAATAATAGTCTTACTGCATTGAATGCATACTTGGCCTATAATTTAAAACTTTTATTCAACTTAAAATGAATAATGTTAATAAACCTATTATATGAATAATATTTTGTTGGTTTAGGATTTTAAAAAATTGATAAATGAATAAAATTAGTAAATTGTTTCAAATACTGTTTGAAAGCTAGAAGTAAAACTTTATTAGGACTTTATTTTTCTGTGTAGGTAACATGTAAAGAGCCTTATAATTATTGAATTTATTAAATTTATATTTTGTAAAACTTGTTCAAATACAAGTGTTGTTTATGCCTACTCATTATCTATTAAAAGTTTTAAAAAATCAATTAAGAAATATTAAAATATTAACTTCCAAGACTTTCATTGTTTATGTTGGTTATTGTTGTGTTAGCACCCTGACTTCATCTAGACAAGGCAATAATAAGTGTGTCGGTGTATAATGTACTGAATTGTTATAACTCGTTGGTTTGTAAATAAGTGTCTTGTTTGCAGATGCTAATGCATGTACACATTGCAGTTTTAAGTGCATTGCATATGTATATAATGTGAATTGTTTCACGTGCGTATACTCTATGTGTCTGCATGTGTGCTCGCATTCTTAATTGTATGTGTATGTGTTCTTGCACATATCCTATATAGACGTGAACTGTATTCACTTCGCTGCTGTTATCAACAATCGATGTGATTAATGATGAAGATGATTATCATACAGAAGATGCTGATGATGACGAATATGATTATAGTGATGACTGTATTTATTGGTGCGAACATGCTGAAAGTTATTGTGGCAGTGATGATGACGGAACGATATGAGTTTTGGAGTCCTCGTCTTACATAAATTCACAGCAACAATGTTGGTGGGTGGAATGCCACTGACTCACATGAGGGGAGAGTGAAGTGACGCTAATCCAAGTGAAGGGGGAAAGGGTGGAGTGCCACTGACCCACATAGGGTATGAGTGAATTGCTTCTAACCCACATGAGCTGAGAGTGAAATACAACTGACCCACATGTGGTATGAGTTAGTGCCACTAACCCACATGTGGTATGAGTTTAGTGCCACTAACCCACATAGGGTATGAGTTTAGTGCCACTAACCCACATGTGGTTTGAGTTAGTGTCACTAACCCACATGTGGTATGAGTTTAGTGCCACTAACCCACATGTGGTATGAGTTTAGTGCCACTAACCCACATGTGGTATGAGTTAGTGCCACTAATCCACATGGGTGATGTGTTGACTGCAACTAATCCATATGATGAAAGAGTTTTTGACCACTAACTTGTTGACCCTTGTATGGAACGGCTGAGCATGCGGTGCATGTGACACGCCACTCCTATTTACCTTTGAATTATATGTAACCAGTCATTACGTATTATCTCGCTCAATCTTTGCTCTCCTGTTTTCTGAATCACGGTAATAGTGTTATAGCACATCGTTAGATCGTGTTTGCTTTAATGTAGCAGCGCTATGTGTAGCATTCAATATCTTTTACTGCTCTCAGTCTTTACACACATCAAGCAGAACAAGCAGTTTAGCAGAATATGACAATAAATTACACTGCAATGTAAATAAAATTTAATTGAAACTGCAAACCAAAAAGAAATACTATTACGAATAGAAGCAAGGTAGACCGGATGTAGTGACATCATAACGCGGTTATATGTGTCGTTGAGAAATACTGTGTATTGATATGCTGCACGGATTTGTGTGTTGTTTGTTGTTTGTTGTTTGTTGTTATTTCTCTCTTGCCTGTTTGTTGCATCAACTGTTGTCTACTATTCCAGTCTGCACACTTGAGAGTTGAGTCAATATACTGTTGACGTAATGATGACGATGATAATGATGATGATGACTATGATGATGATGACGAGGACTTCTGGACTTGTGGCGAGACCCCGTGGCAGTGGCGGATCTACTTCAGCTGTGGGAGGACGCCCTGTCGGCCGCCGGAGGAGGAATGTGGCCCTAGCCTGACGGAGACTAGGGCGGGACACAAACAACAACAACATGATGATGACGATGATGATGATGATGATGATGATGACGATGACGACGATAATGATGTGATGAGAATACAATGCATTTGATTTAAGAGCGGACCGTTGTTGTCTCTCGTTGTGTGTTGCATGTAATGAGTGTGTGGGGTTTCAATAATGTGCACATTGTTATATACTACACTGGTTTTGAATTCTGAATTAAAGCACATGTTACAACTACTTCTAATCGTTAGTATTTTTGTTAGCGGGTCTTTTATAATATGACTCAAAATTTAGCTTTTAAGTAGACACTAATTGGAGCACCTCAGGACAACACAAACTCACTGCCAAGCTGTAAACAACAACTATTACCTAGAATTCCGGCCAATCAGAACGTAAGAAACAACCAATATGGATCTAAATTTTGATTTGCTGGCAGTCTTTGTAGAGGTTCCTATTGGTAGCTTGACTTTGAGTCAGTGCTGTCTTGAGGCGCTCTATACATGAAGGTTGCGTTGTAAATGTCATTAGATAAAAAAATAAGAGAGAAACGCAAAAGTGTAACGTGGTGTCACTAATCGTCGCCAGAGGGACGTCAAAGTTCACATCGTCTGTTACACAGTTGACGGCTAAGTTGTACACACAACTGTACACACACACACAACCGTGCACTAAGCTGTGTTGTATTTTAAACATCCACCAGAGTTGGTCTGCTGCTAATCAGTCACTTAGAAATCGTATCAAAAAGCATCACTATCATCTTGAACAAGTTCTGTGCAAGTCCTGTCTCTAAAAGATGGGAGCTGGGCGACAGTGACTTGTGTGTAAATGGAATGACTCTCAAGCCATGTCACCTACTGTGAATTCTTGTCAATGTGCCAGGTTTCAGTGAGACAATACAGCACTTCATAAGGCTGACTATGTCGCTATGGAATGGCTGACTTCGTGTAGCACAAAACTCGTACTAAATCATGTCCTGCATATGTTTGCAAATTTTATACAAAGACCCATCTTGGTACGATTGAGTGATCTTAATTACCGCTCCCCCTGTGGATCGGGCTGAGAATGATCCACCCCTCTTCTGCTGGGTGTCGTAAAAGGCGACTAATGCAGGCTCTTTCCCTTTGATGTTTCCTTTCCTTGTTGTGTCCTTACCTTTCCTTTCCTGTTTTTTTCTTCTTTTTCCTAGATTAACATAAGCCACTCATTATACGGTGTTTCTGTTGCGCATGTGTTTCTGGGAGTCCGGTGTGGTGTTTTGCACCGCACCTGGCTCTCGGAGACCATGGCGCAACCAAGTCTGATAACTATTGATTTGATTTGATATAATTATTTAGTGCAAAGTTATATGTTTCTCTGATTTCATCTCTGTACTTTTTTCTATCTTGTGAAATGTCGTTGTGAAATGTTGTGAAACGTACTTTTGACCTGCAATGATGTATAATCTTTATGTCAATGTAACTAGCTGTATATCCTTTGAGAGCAGTTGCTGTGAGGTTCTTTGGGTTGTGTGGCTGGGCGCAATTGCGTCTTGCTACGCAGCCTATCGGCCACGCAGCGCTGCTTTTTTCGAAGGACTATATTGATGTATGTTCATCTTCAAATCTACTGCGGTATAATGAACCAACATTACTCACGTAAATTTACCATAACACATCCTAGTCACCATAATCTTCACATCATAATTGCAGAGTACACTCATAATCTTATACCACTACACTATTATTTTTATTTTGACTGATTCCACACCTATTCTCAGGAAGATCCATGGACAGACACTAAAAGTGCTTCCTAACATGTCCATCAATCTGAGAGACGACCTGTTTGCCGTGGGTTGCGACCTGTATCGGGGGGATGACGGAGTCCTGGTGGTTGAGTCGGGGTATGTTTGCGACCATATACCTGGCAACACACCACTTCGGTCCCGATTTCTCTTAGACAGGAGGCCAGATAGCCGACCCATATCTGGTCAAGCGGCTGGTTTCTGTACAGTGCATAAGAGCCAATTGCCAAAGCTTATGATGCTCTACAGTAACTTGGGTCAAGCGAGGCTCACCTCTGAGCAGGGGGATCGCATGGGTAGCCTGAACCTTGCTTAGAGGGGGTGGGAGTAGCGTATATCTCAGTGTGTACCCTTGATGTTCATTGAGCATACCAGTTTTTGGACTCCGTGGTGGGTGAGGCCACGCTGAGACGAAACATAATTAGTAACCCAATGTCGAATCACGCTTTTTTTTCGCAATCAAGTACGAATTCTCGACCGAACAAGAGACGATTCACTGGCGGATCGCCAGATGATATTCTGCTAGAAACTACTACGTCAAACTCAACATACGTAGTCATCGAGTCAGATGACCGCAACAAACCAGTTACTAAGCTTTCACCTTTTGCTATAAGCAAAACAATTCAAGGCCATGCAGGCACAGTCAAAGACATAAAGAATCTCAGATCAGGTGTAATATTGGTTGAAACCAATAGACCAAGTCAAGCCGAAAATCTTCTAAAAATCAAAACAATACTTGACCTGCAAGTAACTGTGTCATATCATAGATCTTTAAACCAAACTCGAGGAGTCGTGAGACACCCGCAACTGGCGGGTATGGATATTGCAGAGCTCAAGGCAGAGCTCGCAGATCAAGGCGTCTCTGACATCAAACCTATTCTCTT
>JAQFYQ010001360.1:0-13477 GCA_034694885.1 Buchholzia appendiculata | reverse complement strand
TAACAGCAAAAGATTCTTTAATAATTCAGCATATAAAAATTCAACATAAAACAGTATTAGTTACAATTCTATCGTTGACCACTTCATCAATGGAAAGCTCAATCAGATGCCTTCGCAAAGTCAGATAATATCAAAGACAAATTCATGAAATATCATCTGTCAAAGTCATACCTGTGCCTTGGCTGCCTTCCACCGGTCAAAGCCAGACTTGAGTAGAATTGCAAAGTCACCGATCTCATGCGGCACTTCGTGCAAGAGAATGGCGACCGTGGTCAACACTCCGGTCTGCAAACAGATCATCCACAACAGATTTCTACTTTCAGTCACTCATTGATTAGAATGTGCACTCAACGCAAACAAACACGTTAATTTCTGCACAACTTCACATTAAAATATTACATAGAAAGACCGCCAGCGGCGCAGGAATACTAATTCCATTTGCTCTCAGATTAAAATCTGCTCCTTTTTTACTGCTACAAACAGTTCTACACGAGGCTCTTTCATGTCAAGCTGGAAAAACTTCAATTTTAAATGGATAAAATAATTTGGCTTCCAAAGTGTGCCACGCACCAACTCACTCATGCACTTACGGACACGAGCAGAAACACATACTGACTTGCATACACACTTGCAGAGAGGCACACACAAACTCATTCACAGATGGATACAGATACTGACAAGCACACATCCCTACACACAGACCAGCACATACAAACACACACACACAAGCACAAGCACAAACACACAAAGCATATACTAAAATGACTTACCCTAGTGCTGATACTGTAGCTGCCAGCCACGGCAAGGCCGTGTGTGAAGTTGTCGATGACATTAGCCATCAGATTCAACCAACCACTTGTCTATAAACACACACACACGACATCAACATCGTACTACAGAATCAAAGAGATGGCTAATACACACAGCTAATACAGATGGCTAATACACACAGCTAATACAGATGGCTAATACACACGGCTAAAACAGACGGCTACTGTCATGTATTGTACACACGTTTGGCATCAACTCTCAAGCTCACACAAATTGTTTTACGAATGCAATTTTATCAACGTTAGATCTTTCCCCAAGATATTTCCTTTTCCACACTATGGCTTACAGCTCATGGTCCAAATTTCTCCGTCTCCACATCTACTGCCTCATGAAAATCTTGTACCACAACATCATCATAGTACTTCATGCCTCCATTGAGGCATCTATCCATCATGTTCGACAAAGCTTCCATGTCATACCAGCTTTACGTCAGCATCTATTTCCGCCAAAATTTTCCAAAACTCCCACTGGAAAGTAGCTGTGGAGCAGCATGCCAGGTGGATCAACAACTATTTGAGTGCCCTTTGCTCTGTCATTTTGATATAAATGCAACCAGCTAATAATTTTGCGGCCTGATGCTGTTTCTGACAAAAACAGACCTATAATTCATCTTGTCAAGCGTAAAGATGAACACGACACAACGTCGAGTGCAATGCCCAGCTCACAGAACAACCTCAGACATGCATTACTACAAGCCTATACCACATAGTTGCACTGTCATGCAAGGAAAACATTCAGCAAATTATAATTTATAATTCAGCAATTATAAAGACTTCCACTCAGAAAGAAAGGTAACAAGACTTAAACAACAGTAAGATAGTACGACTCAATGGCACGTACGAACCTTGATTTGGGACCACAACTGCAAGCTGCCCTGTCCTTTAGACGCACAGTTGTTGCACTTTGTGTCGACAAGTTTGTCAGACTTGTGGTACCCATTACTAGCGACCAGTTCCATTCCGGCAGAACAATCCCCATTGACCTTATGTCTGGAGCTGCCATTCTGCTTAGAATGCCCCGATTTGCTGTTCCCATTCTGCTTAGAATGTCCGTTCTGCTTCGAATGACCTGCCTTGCCATTCTGATGCTTGGAAGACTGAGGAGACAAACTGTTTGTCAGTTTGTTGCCCGCTTTGCCAGCACCAGGAGATGAACCGTTCGTCAGTTTGTTGCCAGCTCTAGGAGACAAACCGTTCGCATGGTTCTTCTTACTCTGCTCTTGCAACTCTCGGGCACATGTACAATGTCCTTCCAACTTGTTCTCCAGCTTTGTGCCAACTAAAGAGGATTCCTGTAACAGCAAGGAAACATATTCAAGAGTCAGTGTAGCACAGGTGACAAGGTCTTAAACCAACAGGATTCAACATTTGTCATGTTGTCAAGAAACAAAACAAGTATTTATTAATCGCAGTTAGAAAACTTTATTTCAAAAAACCTTGAACCATCTGGAGTGCAACACAGTGAGAGTAGCCTACAAGATGTAACTGGTTCGTGGCCGGTTTTGTCTTCCAAGCTTTAAACAAAAATAAAATAAAATAACATTGCAATAACCAGGGCAATTGCTACATGTAACCGATGACATTTTCTCACTGAATATATAAGCCTATCTTTAAATACATGTATTGATCATCAACAACAACAAAAGGTTCAAGGCATCAAATAGTGAAAATACGAACTATGCATCAAGGTATTTTAAAAACTGACTAAAACAAGACAGTGAACTAAACAAGTGCTAAAAGAACGAGTGACAAGAGCTTTGTGGAAGGACCTAGTCTTGAAACCTAACTGGCAACACGGAATGACACAGTCTTCATGTCTTCAAGATCGAGTGACACGGGTGTCAGTGTCTTCAAGATCGAGTGACACAGTCTTCATGTCTTCAAGATCGAGTGACACGGGTGTCAGTGTCCTCGTTCTGTCAACTAACTGAGCTAAGGTCAAAAATCTTGAATTCAATTTCTCCAAACATCTAAAGATCTAGATAGGAAGACTATCAATAACAGTCAGTTAGTATCCATTAGTATCCTGCACCTCCGATTGGACGGCAAGCCAGGGCACAACGAAGGAAGTGACACATACTTATACACATATTAACATCATGATAAATAACATCATACCAAACTTGTATACACACTATATAGATCCAATGACAAGCCTACCTTTAAATTGTTTTCAGAAGAATCTGACTCTTCAGAATTATCTGGGAACATTTTCTCAATGATCATGAACGACAAGAGACCGGCGAGGACCCAGTAACCAATGCTCATGTGATCATCGGCTGCAAGTAACAACATACAACAGATAAGTTTATAATATACATCAATGAAGTTCAGAGTGAACACGTCCATACATTTGTTTTATCTGAGTATCTCTATACTGTTCTCAGAACAAAAAATATATATTATAAGTTACATGAAACATAATGGAAAGATAAGACACAATATCACACACCAGAGGAATACAATCCCCTGATACAAGAGAAACTTATACAATCTCTAAATCACACTGTCAATACAATCTCCATGGGAATACAATCCCCTGATAAAAGAGGAAATACAATCAACTGATACAGGAGGAAATACAATCCCCTGATAAAAGAGGAAATACAATCCCCTAATACAAGAGGAAATACAATCCCCTGATACAAGAGGAAATACAATCCCCTGATAAAAAAGGAAATACAATCCCCTGATAAAAGAGGAAATACAATCTCTAAATCACACTGTCAATACAATCTCCATGGGAATACAATTGCTAAACCACAATCATCGCCAATTTATAGTCTATTATCCTGTATATGCTATTATCATTACCATTATAAGTGAAAGTAAGATACAAATTAGTTTGAAGAAATGAAACAGATCTACCAAAATGGTCTACTAAACCAAGAACATCTTCAGACCAAACGTCTCAACATCTCCAGCTCCTCCAACAGGTCTGTCCAGCTGCTGGACCAAAATGGTCCAACGGGTCAGTCCAGTTGGCCCAAAATGGGCCAACAGGTCTGAAAATGTCCGTGGTTAAATTCAGCCCGTCAGCAAGTCAGAACTAATGAATTCAGAGTCAAATACAGCCCTGGAATCTTAACCACAGAATGACAAATAAATAAGAACTTATTTCACGCTTAAATTATTCAAAAATAGAAGAGAAAGTTGAGACTCATACCGGACGTGGCATGAGCCCAGGTCTCGGGCAGCAAGTGAAGAAAGACGTCGCCCAACAGACCTCCGACTGCAAAACTCAACAGCAGCTTCAGCCCACCGGACGAATCTAACATACAATACACAGCACAGCTTCAGCCCACCGGACGAATCTAACATACAATACACAGCACAGCTTCAGTCCACCGGACGAATCTAACACACATCACACAGCTTCAGCCCACCGGACGAATCTAACACACACAGCACAGCATCAGTTTATCCAAGCCATCTATAGCATGCATTACAGTAAGATATAGTCACAGCCTACTAGAAGAATCTAGCATAAATTAAAGCATTAATATTGCCAACGGTCTAACTAATGACACTCTGTTGCCCAGAACTATATAGAACTACCATACACACACCGTGCTCTTCCACCACAACTAAAACAATTATAAAATATTAAATACACAATACTACACTACTAGTAGTGTACTTTAAAACCGTCGTTAGTACAGCATACCTCCATTCTTGAGCACATCGCTACTGTCCATGCGTATGACGAGGAGGGGGAAGATCCCGGACAGTCCAACCAAAGCTGCCGACAGCAACGAGTACAACCAGGTCGACCCGTTGTGACCCCCACTCCCGTACAACATCGACACATTCTTCTCTTCCGTCAGCAACGTCGATCCCGTGGAGTAGTCCTCCGGACCGGAAGGCAAGTCCGGCAACACAGCGTAGTCCTCGTCGTCATACACTGGACGCCGGTGACGTGCCGGAGGGGCGGTCTTGGCACGGTGGATCTCCCCCGTCGTCGACAAGATAGCGGTAGTGAGAAGCGCAAGAAAGACACACAATTTGCGAGAAGCCATTTTAGTTCAATGTGAAGCTAACTGTTAGTGTAAAGTGGCAACAAAATACAGTTTAACTAGATGAGAAGGTCGGAGGAAATAGCTGTATCTGGTTATATGACTCAATGGACTGCTCTTGGGCGTCTCGTTCCATCCATGCAGAACATTGCAGACATCAACGTCAGGTGCGAGCTGATGAAGACACAGAGCGGCGTACAGGTCGGTTTCTCTTCTATCTTACTTTACGGCAACATGCCTACAACAAAATTAGACTCAGTCAATAATTTAACTAATTAAATTTGTTAACCTTTAATTTATAACACTATATGGGAAACTGTTAGGGTTAAGATAGTGTCAGGGTTGGGGTTATAAGTCGTGGATTGGTCGGGGATAGGGTTGGGCTCAGAACATTTTGCCATCGTTTTTATAAATTCCTAAATTTCAAACTTTATTCATGATTTTTTTTTTAACACGTACCTGTTGATTTTTTCCCATTAGTGTACTAAAGTGAAGGAGAACCAATAAATAATTATTTGTAAAAAATGAACGTCTGATTAGTTTTTCAAAAGATAAATCGCAAGCTCTAAGTTTTAAATTAAAACATTACTGTTATTCAATACCCCTCGCTCAAAACTCACATTTCATTCGAAATTTTGTTTCGCGTCGAGTCTAAACTTCGTAAAGTCTAAATCACAACCGGACGCCTAGACACTAAATTAGGGTTACTGTTTGTTTAACGAAATTAGTTATAAGCAGGATTGAACTCAAAATTAACAAAGAAGTTTCTTATATTAAATGCATTAGTTATAGGTCAACCGGAAGTGGTTAGGATCCGGGCACGAGGGTGGTGGGCGTGGCCTATGAGAGAGAGGAGGGGGAGGGGCTACCAGTGTGGGTGGGGCTCTTTTCTTCCAATCCACACAGCTGATCAATTTACGTCACCCACCTACCTACAGAAGCATGACCGACCCTACTGCAAATCCTAACATGATAACTGAGTAAGTAGCGCTGTAAAATGTTATTACATATGGCAAACTTGAAAACAAATAATGAAGATTTGATTTATTTTGTGAGATATATGAATTAGTTTTCTGACAGAAACCACAAGAAAGTGTGGTGACTATTAATTACAGCAGTACTCACGATGGAGTAGATTTTCAGATTGTTATAATTATTCATATTCGCATAAATTTCGTATTCATTGCAATGTTAAAATATTTCAGTATATTTTCACTGTAAATGCAATTGTCTTGATGTTGTAAACTTCACTAAAATGTAAAAATCGTTTAGAAATGAACAAAACATTTTTTAGTAAACTGACACCATCTCGGCAGTTAATAGTCAAATATCGATGATAGCAACAGAAGTTGGCATAAGGCTTCTAGTCGACAAACAATTATTGGCCATCCTGGACCCTGGACTAAACAAGTGCCACTCTGAACCATCGGCTATAGTACCACGGTCTACATGGAAAATTGCGCCATTGTAGCCTACGTAACACCGGTCCGCTTATTTCATGATCCAGAGTCCTGCTAATTTTTGACACCAAGGTTCTAGAACCATTATTATCACCACTCAGGGGGCATTCAAATATGACGTCACGCGGTGGGGGGTCATTGAAGTGTGACAATTTGTGACAATGGGGAGGGGGTTAGCCAGGGCCTGACGTGACGTTACTTATGACAAAAATTACAAATTTATGTTGGATCGCCGTCACCAGGACGTTGTCAAAGAACAGAGGTGAGAAGAGGTCCCTGCTTCAGAGCCTTAAAGCCCAGGCACGGTTTTCGCTGAGGAACTTCACCTGCCATGTCTGCTGACGAGGACCAATGATAAAGCTCTAATGAAGCAGGATGGACCTCAGGATGCATCTCAGGATGAACCACAGAATGGATCCCAGTCCTGCTTACAGATCCGAGTCTCTACTACAAGCATCTACGCTTGTCGGAACTTGTTCACTAAAGATCATGGTAACATAGTGATGAATAACACTTTGAACATTCCTCCTGCATCCTATCTGCCGGGGGGGGGGGGGTCATAAACCGTGGCGTACTTTCTTATAGCCTAGTTATTGATCAACTCGGCTGCATTTCCATTTAGTTGTGATGAAGAACAAATACAGTAGCATCTAATACATTCTGATATAGAGCACTGATGTAAAAGGATGAAAAAAGGATGATAATCCTGATCATCATGGTGATGAGAATGTGCAATGTGTGTAACGTAACAAGGAAAACTGGACTAACAATTATAGCTGTGCAGTCACATCAGTTAATGTAGACAGATGTCTATTGATCCAAACTCAGCACAAAGTGACAATAAGAAAAGTAGAGAGCAATATGAAGCTCAGATGTTGCTAAATGTTTAATACAGTAAATAGCATAAACAATGTCAACAATAATAATATGCGAGCATACTGGAGTATATATAAGTCATCAAGTTCACCTAATTCAAGTAACAATAAATCATCAAACAGGCACAATTGTCATCTTTAATGCGACTACTATAAACAATCCCACAAATGAGAAACATCAGTGCATACCCTCATGAGATAAACTCTGTTTACAAATAATGAAACTATGTCGTTGCAAAAAATTGAAACAGAGAAAATATTTTGCTTTGACTTCAGTGAACCAGTGTCTACAATATTTCACACAAGTGGGTAGGAGAGTGGGGAGGGGTGCGAGGCAACCATTAACTCAATAATTCCCTCCAAGGTTCAAAATCCTTCATTACTGGTTCCTAAAATCCACCTTGGTTTGGCGGTCGTTAACATCCCACACACTTATGGCCCTGCTACACGCTCACACAACCAATGAAAACAGTCGTATCATTTAATGTACGAAAGACACAAATAACATTCCACAGAGAACTTACAGACAAGTCGTTTCCATAATATCAACTTTGAAAAAAAACAAGATTCAAACAACTTCAATGTTCAAATGTTAACGAGACCAGCTAGCACGCACAAAACAAGAAAGTAAGACGAAGGACTATCAGACCAAGAACCATGAGACTATGATCCATGGGAGTAAGAACCATGTGATCATGATCCTTGGGACCAAGGACCATTAGACAAGCGAAAGACCAGGACTCAGGAGATTGAGATCGTGATGCTTTATTATAGGACCAGTCTCTTCGAGATCTCATTAACTTCAATGCTTGAACGAACACTAAGGTCTTCAGTGTTGATTAGAGCGATTTTATTTTCAACAACACAAAATATTAATTTTAACCGAAGATGCAGCCAACTGCTAAACTAGCAAGCAAACAACACGATAATACACATTTGATGATTTCCTTTAGCACGAAAGTGATTTCAGTGTCAATCGAATATAATACGTAACAAATAATTGCAAGTTACCAAAAAATACACAACTTCCAGCAATTTCAACCAATAGTTTCATGATAAATAAATTTCAGCCAATATACTAGCAATATCATGATAAACAACTAAACGAATCGAACTTTAACTAGGTCACCATTATCTAAAAACTTGCCGGATATCAATTACACACGACTTTGACTTGCTAGTCGACATACCCACTAGTCGACGAGTTAAAAATTACAGCAAAAACAATGCTGAAGCGAATCACGATTGAAGGCTAAATGCGTCTCATGACTGTTACGCGAGAATTGTTGATTACAACGAAGTTATAGTAAATTCAATATCGTAGTAAATCTCATGTGGCTCCCGGTATCTATGCCAATTAACGATACACGCACTGCACTATACAAGCATTGAAACAACGGGACACATTTCATTGGTCCTTGAGAGGGCACAAGATGTACGAGGGCAAGTGATCAAAGACAAACAGTCGATGTATGGGTAGGAAGAAGTGCACGAACTGAATACAGTACGATCATTCCAATTATACATTTGAGCATATGAGCCATATTAGAGTCATGGCCATATTTAAGGGGGGAGCGGGTTTGGGCTCATCCCCTCCCCTGAATTTTTTTTCTCAACACTCACTATGTTGTTTTTTTTATTGGAAAAAAACGGTCATCAACAAATTTTTTAAATTTCAAACTACCCCCACCCCTATTATTTTTTTGTAACAAAGTAATATTTTTGAAACACAACAAATTCAATTCTGGCTACGGACCTGTATATAACTATTAATTTACCACGTACATATTAATTCTGGATTTCATTCCTGCACTTGCAATACTGTCGAACATTACTCAGTGGCATATCGTTCTGAATTAGTTTCATGCAAAATCGTAAATCAACTACGAATGTCAACAGAATATAAGGAAAAATACAAGAATTCTAAAGGGTAATGAAATATGAGTTCAGAAATACAAGTAGGGTACATAGAAAATCTGGAATGGGATTGCAGGATAACAATCTTTTACCCGTTCCATCCATTTGTGTACTAGCGCATAGTATTCAAACTTTAAAAATATTGTCACAAATCTATCCTCCTTAGAATTGGACCATTAACAGTTTAATAAGTAGACAAAACATACCACATTGATTTATAGAGCATTCTGCATGTCTACGGCCGTATTTCTCGCAATGATTACAGACATAGCATAATTAAAAATAGCAACAAGCCGTGAAATCTTCTTCAATTCAATGTATAGAACTCAACTGTGCACTCAAAACTCGCTATACCTTCATCACAACCTATAAACGCACTAGAAGGTCCTACAATCCTACATAATCAATAAACTTTTACTTCAAACATCATTCGCTAAGCAGTGAATGGCAGGCTGCAATCTTCCTATGAAGCCAATGACTTCACAAAAATTATAGTTTACATGTTTCACGCAATAATTTCTGAAAACAAACTACGAACACAGCAAGACGACTGCAACTACAGCACAAGACTTGTCGCAAGTCAGAATCTAACAGCTCATGATAATTCCAATATAGTTATACACAATACCTGAAATATGATAACTAATAAAATCAACAAGAAGCAAAACCGAAGTATACAGCTTTCAATTTGTAAGATTTCATGAACAGTTATTTAGAAGCTAAACGCAGCCTAAATGTGCTAGAGGCAGCCGTTCTCTCAGAGGCCTTTGTTATAGTAAACACGGCTGATATTCCTTGCCTTTAATTTCTCCTGAAGCTCCGCCTCCAGACTGGTCACAGCTATCGAACTATACACACATGCAAACAAGGACACATACAAACAGGCACACAAACACGCCTACTTGCACATCGCATGCACACACATACATACAAACATGCACACAAAGACGCGCATGCACACAAATACATAAACACAGGCACATGATCTGAATAATAACAGCAGAATGTTCACTAGTTCACATGCATACAAAAGAAAAATAGAATTGTTATTACAAAAAGCATCAAAATATTTAAATTTTAAATTTACAACAATTTTGTACCACCTGCTGGGCTTCACCAACCCCATGAAGTTGTAATCGATGCATAATATAAATTTCTATGGACGGCCTTGGACGTGGTAGACCTGAAGAGAACTGGGGTTTGGTGGCTGCTAAATGTTTTTTGTTAAGTGCATAATTATGTAATTCTATTAAGAGCTCACTGTCCCCGTCACAACTTAACTGTCATACAAAACTGGATTTAGTGCACAAATGTCATTGATCGACATGTCGAGGATGTGAAGAAATGCAACGAGTTTATAGACGAGATTTACACCAATCATCATGCATGGTTTCCAATTAGGTCGCATAAATGAATATATAATGAATTGCGATATCCAATAGAAGTACATAGACAGCACCATGATTTCCGTTGATGCTGTTGTGGTCTCGGTGAAATAAATTACAACATTTTCACCAGGAATGAAATCACTCGCTGAATCTAAATGTTTCATCAGGTTTCGGGCAACATTTCATAATTATTAATAATAATTTCAATCAGTAGCAATAATGTTTTAAACTTACGTGGTGTTGATACTAATTGGCAGCCAGTTGTAACTGTAGTGCAGCATTGGCCTACACAGCTGCAATGGTCTGCAGGCCCATACGCTAATGGCCTGCAGCTGTACAGGCCTGCAGGCCAACGGCCTACAACTTGCAAGCGGACGCACGGCCTACTGCCGCACAACACTGCAAAATGGTGAAACGGCAGCACTTCTGTTCAGCTTCCGAGTACCTGCAACTATGCCTGACTGCAGACAATAAGTATTACACTGACTGACTAGTCAAGTCAAAGAGAGAGAAAGTCTTACCTCATCTGTGGGAACAGAGCACAGCACATCGGCGTTGCAAAGATCAAGCTGTAAATATACAAGACATTGATGATTAGCACAGAGCAATGCACTGCCATCATTATTTACTCACAACAAATATACAAGGAATTGGACTGGATTTACAAACTGTTGAATTAATAACTGCCTACGAACATCTTCTACTGACTAATTCATAATTCATAAGTACTGCACGAGAATTAATGTTAATGAAAACCGACGGTCATAACTAGACATGGTCATGCAGTGGCTAAGACTAAGGAATCACAGAAGATATCTCCAATTTCTTAGAAAATTATAGATCTGGATCAGCATCATCATCACTTGTCTGCTATACACTTTGCACTATGTCTGTGCTGGGCACAGGCATGGAACTAATGTCCTTCAAGACTCAGTACAGCTGTTTTTTCCGATCGCATGCCTTGCCGACGCCAACTCGTACCGGGTACGGGGTGATTTCCCTTCCTCAGAGAAAGTTATTCAGTTATTCTTAAATAATAGAAATAATCATGTGCGTGTATATACTAAGAGTAACAGAAAAGTGACAACAGTGTTTCACAATTGCTATAAATTATAACAAATAACAGTTACTTACAACACTCCGACTATAGCCGTCTGGATGGGAGCATTCATGAAAGGATATTTCTGAAAAGTGCAAAAATTATAATTGTAAACAATATATTAAACAGTTATCATCAATATCAAATCGTCGATATTAATCATCATCACAACTATCATAGTCATATCATTATCATCATCGTGTTTTTTTGTGAGCTGCGCCACATGAAGTCAGCCAATCAATTAGCAGCACAGTCAGCCTTACACAGTGCTGTAAAACCTCCCTGAAACCTGGTCGATTAGAAAGAATATACCATATATGAAAAGGTTTGAGATTGCGAGGGAGCAGTTTAGCAGTGGCCACTGAAAGTCGAGCGAGCATATCCCAATTGTCATCATAAACAACATCACAAATAACCTTACCACTTTCCCTCCTATATATCAGTATTCCCAGTTACAGCTTCATGTACACCGAACATAATAATTCTGAAAATTTTTGCAATGATAAATGTTTTCTGTAGATGAAATCTAACGTTTGACAAAAGTGATTAAACTTAAGAGCTATTGGGGTAAACATCTGACCAACTATCACTTACACTACTGTTTACACTGCTGTGAAAACACGAACAACTACTAAAACGTCATAACACAAACTACTCTCTAGTAAGGCCGATGATCACTGGCATCCAAAAAATTGCCAATCAATTACTGCATCGAATATTTTTTCTGTATACAAGCACTTAAATGAACCAACACAGTACGTACTAATCCAGTAGTTTTTACCAACATAGTACGTCGACAACATATACATACTTTAGAAAGACTGAAGACTCAAAACTTTTACGCACCTTTAGAAAAGCACCCTTTTCCAACTTTGTCATAATTATAGGCGGAAGCACTACAAGCAAACAAACAGCAATCTTTCTATCTTACCATGCACTCAAATAGATATATTCAAAACAAAGTTACAAATAACTATGAATATTACAAAGCCAATTTCTTCATTCATGTAAAGTTCATGACATCTTCTGCATAGAATGCCAGGCATTGATCTCCTACTTAAGCCCACAGAAAGACGCAGTGCAAGGTTCGCCTAACCGGGGCCAGTGTGCTCGGTAAACACGTCAGTTCACTGCCTAGACTTTCTTCCCAGCAAGTACTAACTCATGTTGTTGGGTAACAGAGGATGCAGCCTAAACAAATTTGCCCCAATTTTGTTACAGATAACACTGCCTGGGTCGAGAGTTGAACCAGTAGCTTTTCACACACAAGGCAAGCGCTTAAATGATTGAGCTATTGGCCACTAGCCTTAGAATTACCATTACTACAAAATAAAAAAACGTGCACTTGCAAAAAATTATAATTTTTCACCCATGCTGCTAAATTCCAACGCCTACTGAAGCTAACTCCACCAATGCTAATCATTACTCTCTCCTTTTTTCTCTCCTTAAGTCTGCTACAATTTGAAATCAATTCAAATAACCTGAAACTTCCACACTAAAATAACCACGAACATATAAAATCCACACTAACAATATATGTTAATGTTAGCTGAATGTAAATAGAGCCTTACTAACAACTATTGCTATGAGTAACACTCACTTCAACATCACTAATGCTTCGAACAGCTTTACATCGATCTTCATCTACAGTAAAAAGATACAGAAGGGCAATTCCACGCCAACAGGTCCCTGGAGGGCAAATTCTAAAGTAAACTAAATCTAAACAGAGATTACACCATTTAAAAGAGGAAACCCTGAAGTTCTTAGATCAGAAAACCGTTTGCTTCTAGCTATTCTGGTTCAATTTTTACTGCTGTTTGAAGTATCATGATCTTTTCGGCTTTTCATGCACAAAAATTATCTACTATTTTCCACAACTTTCAATTGATCCA
>JAQFYQ010001359.1:0-13479 GCA_034694885.1 Buchholzia appendiculata | reverse complement strand
AGAGAGAGAGAGAGAGAGAGAGAGAGAGAGAGAGAGCAGTGCACCAGGTTGATCATGCACGTCGAATCTTGGAACTAGACAAACGACCCCATTGGTGGAAGTACTATTCAATCGAGGTTATTTCCGGGGTTTTGCAAGCCGTTCCTGGGTCAGAATCTAGCAAACCACGTTTTTAGCCAATGGAGCTTGCAAATAAATTTTTGGCTTTTCACATTGTTGCGTCATGTATTTTGACCGCTTGAAAAAGCCTGCAAAAGCTCTCAACTTCTGCAGACTTTTAGGCTTTTGAGTCGTTTATTTTGACTTTGAACTGGAATGGTCTAAGATTTAAAGGAAAATGCATCTTCTTCATATGAAATCGTCACAATGCAATTAAAAAAGAAATGAAACACGTTCTATTAATTGTATACTTCTCACTGGTTTTATGAATTGCAACTCTTGCACACTTAATTACATAAAATCAACCGATATGCTTATTAGCAAAAAGAGCAATCAAAATCTGACGACAATCGCCCAGCGCACAATCCGCAAATCTCTCAACATAGAAATTACATATTCAAAACATTTACATGATCATGTAATCACAGCGAATATGTTGATTATCATAACATATCAGGACGGCTGGAATCACCTAAATACGATCAGCGTATTGTCGTCATAGTAACATTACTTCATAGAGGAAACTAATTCAAAATTGTAGTGACACAGAATTCGTTGAATCAACTGTCATTCACTACAATATCAATTGTGCAAGTCATAAATGTTTCACATCTTATTCTTAGGTAGTACTACACAGACTGACAACTCTACACAATTCTTCATAAACATTAGAATACTTCAGCTAAGGTAGCAATTTTACAATGAAAGTTCACAGCTAATGGCCTTGGAATACATCAGTCATGGTGGCAACTTAACAAAAAGTTAAGAGCTTGAGATTTGAACAACGTAAAAAAGGTCAGAAGAATGAATGAATTGACGAAAGAATGCCTCTATGAAAAATCTTCAATCCAAGACTTGCTAAGAGTGAATAGAACAATTCAAACGTTGCTGAAGTATAAAAAAACGACAGGCCATCAGGTAAACCTGGAAACAAGGTGCAACGAAAAATAGATTCTATAAATGTTAGCGATGATGATCAGGGAAACTAGATACAACATGACGACAATGATATTCTCTTATAACAACATTAACTTATAACAACACAGAGAGATTCCGAAGGTTTGAATGATCATCAACGTCGCGGCCAACTTAACCTTGGAATCAAATTGTACCAAAATTAACTCAATAAAATCAACTGACAAACATCTTAATTAACAGAGATCAAAATAAAAAACTAAAATTTTATTACTAAACATCTTCATGTCACTCCTCACAGCTGCTAACAAATATTTTAACCCCCGATAGGTTAATAGACTTCTAAAAAACAAGACAAACGAAAAATATTCATTAAGATAGCTACTAATTGGAGCACGCCAGTAAAGTCAAACTGAAAATTATACCAACAAAACTCACAGAGAACACAATAAGCTCCTACAGTAGCTTTGTATACTGAATCATGCCACTACGCTGATCCATTGACAATCATGCCCACTCGATACAGTTTCTAGCCTCCCTTTCGCCAACGACTACAATAATGTAAAATCATATTTCTGAAACAGTTCTCTGAACGAATTAGCCATTTTGATTTCCTCTTCCTTTGAGGTCTTGCAAGCACGCCAGTCCACCTTGTGTGGCATGTTGAGGATCGACTCGTGCGCGAGAGCTTCTCTACAATGCACCAACACAAACCATCCATCAATCAACATTCACCTTAGCACCAATATCGAAATTCAATTCTATGTGTATAATACAAGAAAAACAATAAGAAAGGAAATATCTACAAGTGAAAACGAATGAAAACTGCAAATTTCCGACAAATTGGATGCGACAAAGAAATACTGCATCATTTTCCATTTTTAAGAAAAATAATAGTTTGGAGAGTTAAACCCATAAACCCATCTCACTGGCGTCAATCCAATGAATATGTCTTTATCTTTTAACCCTAGACGTACCGGGTGGGGGGAAAAAGTCCCCCCACCCGTTACATTTCGCCACAACTTTTCAGAAACAGCTTAAAAATTTGTGGCCTTCCATGTAATTGACGCTTTATGAGTTTACTACAAGATAGAACTATCAACACAGCTGCTGTTGCATGCCTAGCCTGCAGCCGCTGCGCGAGAGATGACCTTGACGGGGTATTGACCAGTCTCCGTTAGCTAGTGCGCATGACTTACATAGCGTGCTGCAGTATTACGCAATGCTATACGTTTTACTGAAAACATTTCTGACAAATCTTGTTGCAGTTCTTTGTAAAAAACTAAAACTTTTCTGCGTTCGTTTGTCATATGTTATACCATATCCATTACAATCACAACCAATTTTACTCCGCATAGATTAAACAATGATTTTTGCTAGGGGTACCAAAGTCCCCCCACCATAGAATAAGTGTTACGAAAATATGCCGATACGTCTAGGGTTAAAGGCACTATATAAATTTGTTATCACATAATCATAAACAATTTATTTTACAAATTTACCTACAAAGATAAAAAAACTTTAAAGATAACAAAGTTGTTGTCATTAGATGCAGTGACAAATACAGTTACTAAACAAGGCTGCAGAAAGTTTCCTATAGTTTTAAAATGTTCAGATCCAAAATGACTTGAGGTAAGTGCAAAGATATTGAGAGTTGAACAGCCGATACCTTCCAAACTGCAGAGGAAATCCCTTGGAGATACGAAACAACAGTCTTGCGCCATCTGCAAGTTCAGCACAGAAGTATGGGGCACCAGCAGGAACGATCTAAACAGCAGAACAGCATAGTTAGAACAGATGACTAAACCTATTAAAATCTAATAAAAACACAAAACTTGTATAAGACTTGTAAGTTTTCTGTCGTTGTTAGATTTTTGTTCAGACTATATCAATTAAGCTACAGTATTACTTTGCATTGTCATTACACATGTCATCTGCAAGCCCAGTGTCATCTGCAAGCCCAGTGTCATCTGCAAGCCCAGTGGCGCCTTACAACATACTCATCATGTTCCATGCTCATCTGCAAGCCCAGTGGCGCCTAACAAAATACTCATCATGTTCCATGCTCATCTGCAAGCCCAGTGGCGCCTTACAACATACTCATCGTGTTCCATGCTCATCTGGAGAAGGCGAGCGGTGAGACTGATGGCGTCAGCAAGGGAATCCGGCTGTAAAACTTCCATAGGTAGCTCCAACAAAAATCCAAAATGTCACATGCATATGCTCAACAGAGTTCATTGTGAGCATACTTGCAAATAATTCCTCTTACTCGTGAAGGAAACCATTCTGGTTCAACCAATTGTCATTTGCCATAGAGCTAATTATGACCAATTCCAGACTGAACAATAAATGATGATGATAGTGAATAAAAAGAAGTTTAACATCTAGCTAATAGTGAAGTCCTCAGTATCTAGTAACAACAATGCTCAATCTATGTAAACACAATTCATGAAACTCATGCAGTGTTGGTACCTGCTTCAAGTCTGAATGTTTTGGTAGTTCTGCTAGCACAATGTTCTGTCGCTCGCCACACGTTAGGAAAGTTTCCCTTAGTTCCGGACTGACCCTGTCTGGAACAGCCACAGCCTGCAATGTCAAGGACAAACATTGACATGAATACCATTACTCTGGCACATCGACAGCCTATATCGCTTGAACACATCATAAAGATCTGTACACAAACAGAAAAGCAGTTTCTGAAGAAAAAACGTTTTACTGCACACTATGCAAATATACTTAAGGGGTTTAAATGCACAGTGCTGATGCACTAGTTAATGATACAACTTAAATATCTTAATATTGCATAATTACATATCTAAAGTATATCAGACACAAACTCTATGCCGATTTTACAAATACATTTTATTTCATTACCGATTTATGGTGAACATAAATAAAATGTTCCCAAAACTACCCCAGGAATCAATTTTTATCAAACTTTAACATTTCCTTAACAGAATTAAATTAACAATAAATGCAATAAAAACTAGGATAAGTAAAAAATCCCCCGAGTTAGGCCTACTGACTTATACCGCTCAGTGTGCGCAGATCATGCAAGATTTTAAACTTCAATCAAAAATACATTCATCGTCAACATTTTATGCCAAATTTTCCAGTCTGCAATGGTGATGTCCTTGAAGGCTCATTATAGCTGGATTTTTATTGTCGCATCCCCTTGCTGTCGGCAACAATCACCGTGAATGGGTGTTTACCCTTCCTCAAAGAACGTTATTCTCCTCTTTGATGCTGCAGTGCAGTAAGCATAGGCTCAGACTTTTAATCTGATCAGAGTTTAATTCACTTAAAGGAAAAAACTAGCAGTGAGACTACCTGAACTTGCAGATGTTGTGTTTTGTAGTTCCGCTCGAAGAAGACCATTGAACAGCCACGGGCACGGAAACACTTTCTCAATGACTGCTTATATCTGTAAGGAACAAACAACAACAGAACAGTTTCACTCAGAGACCAATGACTCCAAATTCCATGATTGTGCTTCTAATCAATTTTGACTTCAACATGTTGAATAGTTTTTGCCTTTCATGCAATTTATTATACGTCAAAACAAGAAAATAAACACAAGTGTCTACACAGTTCTGTCTTCGTTAAATTTCAAATATTACCATTTCGATATTTATATAATTAATACAATTTCAACTGCATGACGCTCGCTGACAAGGTTCATCAGCATGACGTGCAAGACAACATCTATCCGATCTTTGTGACTTTCAATTTGTGTTCAAGATTAGCCAACACATGTTACCAGAGGGAATTAATAAAATTGTAACACCTCAAAAACAAAAATTTGCTGGCTATGAGTCAGAAGACAATAATGACTTCCTTATTGGATTTCACACAACAAAAAATGTTTTCCACATCTCATCATAGTCATCATCCAACTGAGCCTGCAAGTGTAATTAAGTTTAGTACAAGCGAGGAGGACAAAGACGGAGAAAGGGAGACGCAGAGAAAACAACATCGAGAGAGCAAGAGAGGGAAAAGAGCGAAAGAATACATACTGCTCTATTTCTGCAATACAGTCCTCTGGTGCTGAAGCTGTTGACTGAATGTGACCAATAGGAGTGATGAGGACATGCTCTGGAGTCAGACCTCCCTTTGCTAACGCAAGGTAACACTGTCACAAACATGCAAGGTAACACTGTCACAAACATGCAAGGTAACACTGTCACAAACATGCAAGGTAACACTGTCACAAACATGCACAAATATGTCAGACAATCAGCCTCAACCAGCCGTAACAACTCTAACAGTTTCTAGTCATGCATGCTAAATATAACAGATTTCATCAGAGTGTGTCAACAAGTCATTATCATTGTTTATTTGTGTAAAATAACTTTATCTTGCAGCCGAAGTGGGAACTGTGATAGAGCTATAGTTGAATGAGTGCCATGGACTAGGTGTAACTACTAACCGACAGAAGTCAGAGGAAGGCTAGGACAGGTCTGAGCTTATGGTAGTTCACCAAAATTGACAAGAACATTACAGAAATATAATTAACAACTTAGCGAGTTCCGCTTGTGTACAATCAGTGTTATTTAAGTCCTTATTTATTTTTCAGATTCAGTTTCTACTTTATTCTGGACTGTGATTTTTCAGTTTCTATTCAGTTATAATCTTTTAACATTTTGCAGTTTCAGTTAAAGTCGACTGAATCGTTATTTTTCAGTCTTTGGCCAATTTCAGTTTCAGTCGGACTTAAATAGCACTGAAAATTTTCTGGACTGCGATTTTGCAGTTTCTATTTTATTTCAGTCTTTAAATATTTTTCAGTTTTCACTCTATTTCGGTTTAAATTTCAATTTGTGTTGTATTCTATTTTAGTCTTTAAAAATGTTTCAAAGGTCATCATTGGTCAAGCTCTATTCTCCGGGAATCGCCCACTGACCAATGCAGTAACTGAGTGACCATATCATAATGATTTCATAGAGTAAATCATTTATGGCAAAAAATTGCCAATGATTCTTTTTTGATTACAGGCTCAAATTGCAAGCTCAAATTACAAGCATTAATTCCCGGTTACTTTGCATTGCATTCTCTACATGCCGAGTTATACACGACACTGTCATATAAAAATGTTTCCACCCGCTACAAGGTTGCTGACTCACTGTCCAGTTCAATTCAATGTCAATTTCGAAACAAATTCACGCGATGGCAAGGCTGGAATTCGATGCGGAAAAACAATGCCAACAAAGAATATTTTAGACAATTGGCTGTTCCTGTCTGCTTAGAGCGTTACGTTTAGAGTTGAAAGCAGCATCAATACCTCGACACTGTCCATCAAAGACTGAAATTAAGACTGAATTAAGCCTGTTTTTCAGTTTCAGTCTATATTTTTCAGTTTCTATTCAGTTATAGCCTTCTAACATTTTTCAGTTTCAGTTTCAGTTAAAATAGACTGAATCATTAATTTTCAGTCTTTGGCCATTTCAGTTTCAGCCGACTTAAATAACACTGTGTACAATCTCTCTCATAACAAACAGAAGTCATATGTTCTACTCCTATTGAATGAACGTAAATAAATCATCGACTGAATAACAACTCTGAAAAACACAAGCTGGATAAAAATTCTGTTTGATAACAAGACAAATAATAAGACTCAAATCAATTACTCAACTATTTTTCTTTAATGCAGAGAAGACTTACGTGTGATCCAACGCTCACTACAAGATGTTTCTCCACTTCTGGACTTGCCAGGCAAAACCAGCACGGACCCGTAGGTTCAGCTGCGACACATCGCACATCGATGTTTCAATTAAAGGCTTCATGCGATATAAACTAATAATAATACTAACATTAATTTGTAGCTTTTAACAAATAAGAGCAAAGATTATGACTTCACACTTCTGTACTAACAACTTCAGGACAAAGGAAATTACAAACACCAATCAGTGATCACGAACAAGAAAAGACCATAAGCGGCTCAATGCACCCAATAAGCTTCGTGTCTTGAAAGCAGGAAATATAGATAAAATGTCCTCCATGTTAAACTCTAGAAATATTGCTGTAATAAATGCCAAATCAACAAAGCCTTTTCGTTCAGTTTTGTTCAGAAATCTAAAGTTCACTACTGTTTAACAATTATTTATGCATACAAATATATCTAACCTTGTTTCTTTTGTCGAGGTTCTCCAGATCTATTGAAATCATTTGAATGTCGTTTCATCTGCCTCGTCGTGCCTCGCTCAAGCACGTCGGCATCATAGAAGAACTGCTTCGCCTTTTCTTCCTACGAATCGAGAAGAAATTATACATTTAAAACACAATACATGTAACAACAAGTATACTCATACTTGCTACTATAGGCCTAGTACTTGTATAATTAGGATCTAATTAAATACTAACATTGCTACAAAATGTACACAGAATTTCATCTACACAATACATACCGGTACAAAAACTTATATCTCAGCATTGACTTCGGCCACTACAAGAAACCTGCGAATCCCTTACAATGCTTCACAACGTAAGTTGCAGAGTACGATAAATTATGCTAGGGTGTCAAAAAATGAAAATGAAACATCTTAGCTTTCAATATTTAGCAAAACTGATTAATTAATATAATAAATTTACATACATCTAAATTAATTGAACGTTTTAAAAAGGAAAAATAAACGACATATTTTAATCATATATAATTTAGTAAAAACTGCCACCTACAATGTCCTAAAAATGGATTAAAATACACTGAACCAGACATACCATTCTGTAATTTAACAGCTAAGACTCACTATAGAACTCAAACACGTACTTTCCCACCAGCAGCTGGTCTAAAGAGAGAACGATCCGGTTTGAAAGGACACTCGGACGCATCCGACGGCTGGACAATCAGTTCAGCCGGCTTCATGCTCTTCAGTGGCACCACATTGAACGCATACAAATACTGAAATAGCACCGAAAAATTGCATAAATTATGATTTTCAATCATAATCCATTATTGATTTTTCTATCATAATCTATATAACACAGTATACTGCAATCATTTTAAAACGCTTCAGCATACCTTACATCTTAATACATGTATTATAAGAACCACTAAACATGGTTGTAACCTGAGTTCAATTTCACAACAGAAATTAATTATAAACGTTGAATCTTAATTCGAAGGGGAAGGAGTTGTAGGGGGTGAGGGGACATGCTAAAGTTTGTTATATAATCCTGTATGAAACAATTAAGTTCTAAGAGAACGAAAGATATGTCAAAACTAGTTTTTCAAGCCACAGAAACAGAAAAATATTCACACCATGCATTTCGCTCATATTTGTCAACGTCGTTTCCTCACTTACACCAAAAGGCAAACGTCCATAAACTCACATATCTCTACAGGTTGTGTGAGAAAAAAACAGATTTCGCCTTCTATTAAAAAATCTTGAATGAATGTTTACCGAAAACTGGTAATTCATGCAGATCAATAAATAAATCAACTAATGAATTTAATTAATTAATTAATTAAATGATTAATCGCAGGCATCACCACTTGTGACACAAAATTTCACTCCTACTTTAATTCATCAACTCTTTTTTTGTACATACATAATATATAAATGTATCAAACATATAAACTAAGCAATTTGCTCCTCATATATGTATATCGAACAGATAAGAGTTCAATCAGACTTTATTCTTCCTTCAAATATTAAGCAAATTTGTTTGTGACGATTCTAACCTTTAATTTCTCAGCATTAGCGACGCGAGCGAGAGCTATGAATCGAGTGACGTGCTGTGCATCACCTTGCAGTATCTTGTGGTTCCTAAAACACGCAGAGAAAAATACACAATATCTAGCTAATAGGAACAACAACAAAAAAGCTAATAGTAGAATTAGACAATATATTACTCTGCAGCCTTTCAGTCCAGCTATTTGCCTACAGAACTTGAATGATAAAATACATCTGTAGACTTGCAGTGTTTCACAACATGCCTCAAGTAAAACACACCATTTTCTAATGTCATAAAAAAACTATATATCATTCACGATGGTCAGGACATCGATTCGTCATGTCGACATTTGTATTTACAACCAGTCCGAATACTGTTCAACATAATTACTCTGACAGTTAATCATCAAAGCTGAGCACGTCACACTACCACACTGAAGCCCAAACATCTTTAAAACACAATACTGAACAATATTCAATATAATACAAAATAGACTGATTGACTAATTTTGGACTAAACAATATGTCAGGCCATAAGAGATATATTTACTTCCTAGTATAAAAAGCATCACTGTAAACTATAAAATAACATGAATGATATAAACTACATTTTGACATACCGATAAGGCTGGCGTTCGTATGAGATGTTTGCCATTGCAGCAAAGTGATATCTTGGTTTCAACGCTAAGGCTAACTGAGCAACAAGTGCCGAGCTGTGTACATCAGCAAGGCCAGCCGGCTAACAAACAGCAAAAACTAATATTGTCAATAGTAGGTCAGGAAGATTAAGAGATAAAACAACTTCCAACTTCAAAAACCACATAACAATCGACCTTTGGAATAACCCAGCTGAAGTGACTGACTTGCTGACCAGGCGGGATCAGGAGGTTGGCAGCCACTGAAACGATTAAAACGATGTGTATATCATATTCGATATCATAAATCACTAATGTCAAAAAAGAAGGAGACAAAATATTCATAATTATTACAAGTCAGAAAATTCCTTATTCGATCAACAAAAGTTACCCACCACAATCATTCAAATAAACCAGAAGAAGATCTGAGCCATATTTATTAAGACAAATGTATGTAGGGTAAAACACTCAACAGTTAAGCTGTTAACAAGCGACATTGAGCGACAGACTCACTGGTTGCCACACATTGTCGACAGAAAAACACCATCAGCAATGACTAAAAAACAATTGCTACACACTATAGTCAAAACAGCAGCTGTGATGCATGCTCAGGGCGTTCAGATGGCCTGGTGAGTACTCCATCAAATCATCTCGGTCATCAAGGAAATTACTATGATGATCAGCACATTCTAATGACAATTGTGTGTTGAACAGAGACTGAAAAGGATTTCAATGGGCAGAAATCACCATGCCATCCCCAAGCAGCAATAGTCAAGCACTGATTTTTATACGATGAGTAAAAACAATGAATTCAGCAGATAACTTACAACATTGGTTCCATACTTGTCGACACCCTTGGGCCACTGAGATGTTAGCAAGATGTCGACACCTTTGAATTTGGTGTCTGACGTCAAAGGCGCACAGAACGACTCGATGTCAGCTGGCACGTATTGAGCGTCACGATTAGTGGCACCGCTGCTACCATCCGTGCCACTGAGGTAAGCGACGGAGAGACCCGAGCTGCCGTTGTACACGCCGTGTCGCCCTACAAGGTACACCATCTTACTATAAAACATACAATAATCTCATATTGGCAATAAATTCTTACATATTTCTGCATATTTCATACACAATCAATGTAAAGCAAGATTTAAAATAATTAAGTTTTTAACAAACAAAAAATGTTACAAAAAAATTATTTTTATCGGTTGAACACAACTTCTGAAGGCTATAACACAATCGTATTCTGAATGGTTCGGTTAACCTCCATCAATTCCATTTGCCAGTGAAGAAACTCTTCTCCAAAAAAGTTATTATCAGCAAAAATTGCACAAAAATTTCACTTGGTCGCTTCTAACAAACAAAACATATCATTAAACTCATGAACATATTTAAGAAGTTCTGTTTTTCTACTTATCCACAGGTCCATAAGGTACACAATGCATCAAATGTCATCAACCAAAGCAATCATAGAATAACGCAAAAAGAAAAAGCATTCAAATTTACTTAACCAAAAATAGAAATAGCGAAGAATTTACAAGTTACCGTACTCACTCAGAACACAAAAAGATTTACTGACATAATTTAACTCCAGATTATAAGTCATAACTAAACTATAATAAACTGCTTCACAACAAAGCTGACAACCGTTATACCAACTTACCTAAATATGTTATGCTTTCATGAAGTTCACATCCGCTCAGGTCAGAGTAGTATTTCGTATGCTTGTTCTCGTTAGGCCCCAACACAAATGTCGCAATTGGTACTAAAATATAAAACAAATAAAAATGCTTACAGTGCATAATCAAATATTATATCAAAGATCATGTTATCAATGACCTACAATCTTAAATTACATTTCTAGCCATTAAATTACCCCTTAGATGAAGACAGAAGGGGGGGGGGGGTTAGTATGTTCCTTGAAAGCGAGCAAGACTGAGGTACCGCAAGCAACTCAACACGGGAAAACTGATGGAAAAGATTCAATTTTCAAAAACCATCAGTAACATCAAAGTTTCATGGAAAATAATAAACTTCTATACAGCAGGAAAAGAATTGAAGGGAACTGAGCGGCTGACAAGTACTCGGCATGATAACCAGTCAAATCAGCCCAGGGAAGAATAATTTTCCAATAAGCGTATTCAATAAGCCCACGAAATCATACCATCACTGCTAACAAGAGAACCATTACCAGTCCATTTCATGACAGTAAAGTCTTGCGTTAGAAAAATGGACAATTTCAGTTTAATACACAGTAATTTGTAAGCAACAATTTTAAAAAATGATTGCACACAAGAATTTGGTTATGCCATATATATAATCATCATTAATTTCTCAACCAATCACAAATAAACTTTACAAATGTTTAGTGATAAATATGACCTGTCATCTTAACCTCAACAAGCAAAATAATCTTTAAACCTTTACCTTAGCATCGACATCTTTGAAAATACAACACTGACATTAGAATCTTCGCCGTCAATATACAGTTTTTATACACTGACGTTATAATCCTTCACAATTAATAATTATAGTACAGAACTGTCGAAACATTCTTAGACCATGAAAAAATAAAACTTTGAAGTTTGAAAACATCTATTTACCTTTGATTTCTCCGGACAGAATCTGTTTCCATTCTTCATCATCAGAAGAACCAAAGAAATCACCAATGCAAAACAGCATCTGTAGCAAACCACCGCAAATGCAAAATATCACCGGTATAGTCAAAAATAGCAAATGCTAAGTAGCATCTGCATAGCAAAATATAGCACATGCAAAATAGCATTTGAAGATAAACATAGCAAATATAAAAACAGCATCTGTAGCAAAATACAGCAAATGCAAACCAGCATTTGTAGCAAAACACATAAAATGCAAAACAGCATCTGAAGAAGTCACAAAAACCATCTATAGCAAAACATATCAACCAACATCAACCAGCAACTGTAGCAAAACACAGCAATAGCAAAGTATCAAACAGGATCTTCAGCAAAAACATAATGTTCAACAAAACAGGACTTCAGATATAACAAAACATCACCAACTAGAAATATGACTATAATAGTATCCCACTGAAGATCAAATATATCCGTGTAAACTGACTAGGCAAATAACAAGCGAAACAGATCTTATGCATTAATCTATCAAAAATTCTACCGAACAATTTAAAATACATTGAACAATTAAAAACCATAATGATACTACAATATAATTCTAAGATCGAATCTTTGGTTCTTTCATGGCGAAGGCCGAGGTTGGCCTGTTCCTTGCCGGTGTTAACACCGGCACTACTGAATGAAAAAGCAGAAAAACCTTCTCCGAGGAAGAGAAATCATCATCACATTCAGGTATGAGTTGGTGTCAGCAAGGGCATACTGTCATAAAAATTCATCCATAATTAATGAGCCTGCGGGGACAAACATTAAAGTCAATACTTGTGCTCAGCACAGACATAAAGCAAATAGTATAAACGGGTAATAATGGTGAAGAACTAAACACTACAAATAGGTTTCATAAAATATGTATGTAATCAATAACGTAATACTATTTCAAAGCCATGCTTTATGCAATTTGATCCAATTGATTTCAAAGTTAAACCCGTATATGACTTTAACTACCTATATACTAGACCGGATGAACACGGGTGGGTGGTCAAAGATCCTTCCCGTACAGGCAAGGCCTTGTTTAAGAGACACTCGCAGGTATTCGTATTCAGTAGTACTGACAACTCTTCTCGTCGCAATCACACACGAGCCAGACTTTGAGCCATTTCGGCTGTTATTGATCTCGTTTAATTACTCCTCGTGCTTACGCACTGGACTACATGAGAAGGCTTGGTGTTTAAAGGAAAGCAACATGCATTTACCTGTTCCTTCTATAAAATCTAACTCTTTACATCTGCATCAACAAGTTCTACGTACATCAAAAGAACCAGCTTTTTTCTGTATCGCCGTAACTCTTGTAAACAGCTGACTGAAGTTTCCTCGGACATCTCCGCTAACCAGTCTACACAAGGTTAGCACAGGACACCAGGCTACATACAGGACACCAGGCTACATACAGGACACCAGGCTACATACAGGACACCAGGCTACATA
>JAQFYQ010001358.1:0-13484 GCA_034694885.1 Buchholzia appendiculata | reverse complement strand
TCGTTGCCGAGAGGCGAACCCTCTATCTTCTCGCTGCTAAGCGTGCGACGCTAACGACTGATCTATTCGGTCACTCCGATATTTATATCTCCGATATTTAGTCTAAATATACATAAAAAGTATATTATGCTACATTGACTCAGTACGGTACATTAAAATAAAGTCAATATCAAATTTTAGCAGGTGAATTATCAAATTATTGTCAAACAATTAGATCTGTGAAAAAGATTCAAAATTATGAAGAAATCATTTCTCACTGATTTTTATATAGAAATTGTTAAAATCGGTCAACCGGTTTAGACCAACTGAAATGTTGGCATGCTAAAAAGTTTTCACAGCTGTTGCAGTCGACAGGATATGTCTACACCAGCAAATTACATGTTTATTTGCGTAGCAGTATGTGCACCGTTGAAATTGTTTCCATGTCTTGTATTTGAATTTTTGCCAATAATTTTTGGATGCTGTTATTTGTGATCCAATATAATTTTAATGATAAAGATTGAAGTTTTATTGCAGTCTATTGCTTATAATGTGTATGGACTTCAAACTGAGGCATACCGTACTACATTGAACTAATTAGTTGCACCAGGTCAACTAAGGCGTACTGTACTAGGCTACATTGCACTAATTTAGGCATGTCATGTCCAGATCATTGACACCTACTGCCTAATCATCAAAATCATTTATAGATGCTGTTACATGAGTGTATTTCAGAGTGTATGAACTTAACGATTAACTAATTTAACTGTATTTATTTTAATCACCCCGGTGATGGGAGGGGGAATACTGTTTCTGCACAGCCTAATGAATTCCATGTAATAAGAGGCGACTAAAGGATAGTTGTCTGATCAGGGCTGTAGCATGAGTGTAGACTGCTACCATCTACTCTTTGGTTCTTTCATTGGAGTGGAGTTAGCCTAACCTTGCCGCCTCTACCGAATCAATGAGCAGCTGAAGGATAACTTTCTTTGAGGAAGAGAAATCATACATTTTTGGTACCGGTTGGCTTCATCAAGGGCATGCGGCTGTAAAATAAGCCAAATGAGCCCTCAGGGACGTTACATCTAACCCTTCCTGACGAGATAAACCTGGCGTAAAATGCTATTGATAAGTGACGATGAATGACGCTATATTTACTGGCTTAAATTGATAATTAAAGCTCTAGACAGTTATTGATTATGTACAGAAAGAGGTCTCCTAACATTGGTGGGACAGTTGCCGGAGCACTGTCTCTTGGTAACAACGTCTACTTCAAGTCTGGATTCGATGAACTGAATCAGAACGGTTGGTGGAGACTTCTCGACAGCTCACCTCCCACTCTCAGTCTCTGTTAGTTTACAGTTTTCTTCTTTTCATTGGTGTTTTGAGTGAAGACATTTATTTATATATTTATTTATATATTTATATATATTTTTTTTTTAAAGTATATATATATGTTTTTTTCTCTATTTAATTGTGTATGTTTAATAGCTGTTTTTGTGTATGTACGTTTGTCAGAATGTTGTTATATTAAAGCGTTGGTACAAATATTTTATGCCACAGTGTGATTTATCGCGAATAGTTCTGATAAGTTTATCTCCTTCTGCTAGTACATTACATGCTGCAGTAGAAACTTAAACAATATTCCGTTGAATTCTATCCTACCAGTAACAACGACACGCTTTGTCAAGAAAGAATCGACGACTGCTGAGGGTGTCCCTGCCCCTACAAGTGGAGAATCTTCTCCAACCAAGGTTGATGGTCGGAGGAGTCGAGAGAAGAAGTCATCTATTGAAGCAGCCATTGAGCTGAGGGAGAAGCGAGATGGAGCTCAGGCAAAGAATGCTTCCAGTAAACGAGTGAGTGACAGTATGCATTTTACTGCTTTTTTGTGTTGGCATGTGTTGATCCTGTCAAACATAGCCCTTTTTTTACAACCTTTGTATCATAAGATCTACCTGTTTCACTCTACAGCCACAGTTACTTCTAATCTGCTCTCATGCACTCCATAAATATATAGGTATATTTATATACCAGTCATGAAATTGTTTGAAAATGCAGATAAAATTAATAAGTCGCACTCTTTCTCTGCTATAGTCACAATTTCTATCTAGTAAATCTATCAGAATTATATATAATTGCATGCACAACTCGCAGCTGTTACACAATGTCCAGTGTAGGAACAACGCATTCGTGTCACCGTCTTGTGTTACTTAAGTTATTGAATGTTACATTTGTTGCATTGAGGTAGACATTATTGAGTAATTAATGTTTATTTTTATTGCTTTTGAACTTTTTGTTGATTTTGTATTGGGTGTTTTTTTAATATTAACTGCTTCTTTCCCTGGCACTGCAATCTTTCTGCGATCTTTTTTTCTCTACAAGAATTACTGAATATGACCTTTTTTTACTGATATTAACTCTGCTTTTGTGCTTCTCTTTTTCTCTCCTTTTGTATTTACCCATTGTAGTATGACAAGATATTATTTGGGCTTTGTAGAGTACAAAATCAAAGCCATACCAAGTACAGAGTGAAGTGTTGCCACTGACTGATGACAACCTGAGAGCTGCATGCTTCAGCAAGCAGCTGTCTCAAGCAGCAAGCAGCTATCAGAGACGCAGCAGCAGCGCAAAGTCTCACGACGATTACGAAGTTGCTGATTGGTCTCTGGTAAGTCAGTCTGACGTATGTCTTCAAACATAGAAATATACTTTGATAAAGAGGCTAACATTTTATATTCATCAAGTAGAAAATTAAAATGTGAATTTTTTTTAGTATTTGATATCATCATTGTTATCATTATCATTTTAGATATATTTTTCCTTGTCAGGTGGGGGTTAATATTACAATACATTTTTATTCATGATTAAAAATATTGGCATTGGGCTACAGCTGATATAATTTCTATTTATTGCGTGTTTAAATTTGTGTAGGAAGTTATACGACAAATACTATGCGATTATTTCTGTTTAAAGAAATCAGCATTAGTGCAACATGTCATCGTGTATACCACAATCTTGTGGTATACATGATGATTTGTTGCATTAATGCTGATTTTATTATCAACTGTATACTTACAACTAAATAGTGATCTTGGCTGTGTTTGATACTAAACAATTACTATTTAGAAATTCTTGTTTTTATTTATTCGATATTTGAATGATTATGCGCATTCAATACATTATCAATTTGATTGATAACACATGGATTGTTTATTTAGTTAATATTTTAGGTATATGCATTCATTATTATTATAGGCGGCGCGTATCAGGGGCTTGGAGGCTAAACCCTCCCACTATTTTGATAGAAAGAATTTTTTTACTGCTAAGTTCTCCTCCGCCCCAATCGTCAGAGCAAAAAATGATCTAATTAGCCCCGTCAGCTCGTCAAACCCCCCAAATAAAATCCTGTGCCGCCTATGATACAGATTCATAATGTGGTGTTAATTATATCTAAGCATATTATATGCATGTACCTTTCTCATCATCATCATTATTAGCATCATTGCCTGTTTATAGTCTACTATCCGCTTTTACAAGATGTGCGTGTTGAGCACAGACATGTACTTAGCTAAGGTCTCTGATGGCTCGTTATGGCTGGATCTTTTACGGCTGTATGCGCTTTGCGTAAGGCATATGCACACACAATATACGTTTGGGCTTCACATATGATTATTTTTGTATATAATTATATCTTTTTGTTCCGTTGTTATCCATGAAGCTGTCGAACTCAAGTTTTACGATGTGTGACGGTTTTGATGGAAGCAACAGTCAGATGTCAAGGAGCAGCTGCATGTCGTCCGACAACTGGCTGACGTCAAAGGATCTCATTGCCGGAGGTGAAGTAGTTGCGTAGCAAACAGCATACACAATATACATGTTCGTTTTCTAATTGTGAATGAGGTTAATTTTGGTTGTTGTGGTTTAGCATTATGATGGTGAAGTCAGAAATGTCGGTACAGTAGTTTAATTTGATGTTCCTTTGGAATTAGTGTAATGCTTGGGTAATTTGTTGATTGTAAATAGTTGCTTGCTGACAATTGCAGTTTCATCAGCTTTAACTTGTGATTAAGCAGAATGCTTGACTTCATGTTCTATTCTTCTCTTAGATTACACATACTTTTACTTTTTCTTGCTGAATGGTTAAGAAAATGTCACAGTACTGATCAAAACTTTTCATGGACATACTCATTGTCGTGTTTACTCAGCATAAGTGTGCTTTACAACAATTCTCTCGTAATTACTGAACGATACGTTTTGGATATGTCCGAACTCGATTTGAGTGGAACAATTTCAGTTTAAATGATAAATAATGATGAAGATGATGACAGCAGCATGATTAGTATGTTTTGTTTACACTTAAAATGTAATTAAGATGATGTCATAACGTTTCATTTGATGCAGTCTGTTAATACTTTGAGTTTTACTGGCATGTGTAGATTCTGTTCCGGATTGTTTGCTGGCAAACGATGATGATGATGACGATGATTTGGATTACATTGATCCCTGTGAGGTTTCATCAGATCAGTTGCTCACTTCTAATGACATGTTCTACGGTGGCAGCATGACGACGCTGCCGCTCATGCATGACGTACTCGCTAAACTTGAAGGTAAGCTCGCTAAACTTGAAGGTAAACTTGAAGGTAAGAGCTCGTTCAATCAGGTGTAATATTTTCAGCAAGTTAATTAGTTCAAAACCTTACTTTCTTCAGTACACTATATGCGATATTTAATTATTTTCTGGTGTTATATCTTTATCATTTTAAAATGTAGGTCAATCTTCGGGATTTGGGCATATTTTTAAGACCGTCCAAAACTCTGCGTTAACTTTCCTAGGACATCTGTTGAAATATATTGCGCTGTGAAAAGCTGTTTTTGATTTATTATTATGAAATGCCAGTTCTCTATTGCCATGCTAATTTAAAATATTCTTGCCAAATATTTAGATTTTTTAATGAATTATTATTGTTTACATTTCTTTTTTTGGTGTCAAATGATCTCTTCTCTTTTATACTTTTCATTCTTTATGTACAGCCTCAAAGAGCAGTGAGAAGTTGGATGAAGGTGCTGTACTGCAGCAATCACAAGAGTCTTCGCTTTGTGACGACGAGTCCCAAGTCGGTGAATCAGCTACGCCGAGCGAGTGCATGAAGGGACTCGGTGATGCAAGTTACGCCGACGCTGAGCCCCGTTGTAGCAGTTCAAGCGAAAGCTCGAGCGAATCGGATGGTAGCGAATCTCAACGACAACAGCAAGAAAAGGAGACAGCAACGGCGAGTAGGCGTAGATATTACAAGAGGAAACGGCGTAAATGGTCGGCTGATGGAAACGACTGTGAGGCTGGGAAAAAGTAAGGCAATTGATACCCTCTGTAAAAAGAATTCTGTTCGTTGTATGAATATTTATTTGAAATAGCTGAACATGAAGCTCTGTATACTACTGTATAAAGTTATGATATTGTAGGTTCTGCTTTAGTATTTGATAGAAATGTAAAAGTACTGGAGTCGCAGCGGTGTAAGGTACCTTCTGCAGTGTTGATAAATTAATGTTTCCATTGTGAAGAGTAAGGGAGAAATTTTGCGACACACTTCCCTCCAAAAAAAATGTCTGTGTGAAAATAAATTCTAAGCCTTTATAATTATAATTATTTGCCAACTTTAAATACAGTGAGATTTTTTGTCTTGGCAAATTTTCAATTTAATTGTGTTGTGTTGTAAATAGGTATAGAGGATTGATTTGTAATAGTTTAAAGTATGTTGTGGCAATATTGATTTTTGGTTCCATCTGTGATTCACGCATCAGTACGTTGCATATGTATACCGTTTGTGTTTAGATTATTTTAACTTTTTGAAATTGTGTGCTTAATTTATTTCGGCTGTTGATCAGGTTTTGACCTAGAAGTTGTCGTGATGCTATGATGAAGTCATGAAATGCATTTAGAAGCATAGCTTGAATTGAGTTCACTGCAGTTTAAGTTGATCCTGTATCTTGAATCGACTTCTACGCTTGCCAGTTAATGTTGTATAATAATGTGTTTCAGGAAGTTACACATGATGTCTCTGTATGAAGAAAAGCTGCTTGTGAAGAAACTAAAAGAACTTGATGAGGCAATTCTGCCGGGATCGGAACTGTACCGGCTTAGAAGAAAACTTCTCGTCAGACAGGTTAGCGTTGCCCCCCCCCCCCAATTTCTTCTTACGAAATTTCTCATCAGACAGGTTAGCGTGTCCCCCCCCCTCATTTATTGGCAGGAAAGTAGGTCCTACTCATCAAACAGGTTAGTGTTCTTTGTATTAAAACTACTCGTCAGAAGGTTGACATGTCCCCCCCCCCCCATTTCTTCGTATAAAACTGCTCGTCAGAGAGGTTTGCGTAGCCCCTCCCCCCCCCCCCCCAACAATCCTCTCAGCTTCAGTATGTTCTAGCTGCGAACATGCAAGGCTGGATTGCCCAAGAATTGCTAGGCAGGGGCTCCTGCCTTATGTTCAAATCCTGTGAAGCCTTGATTGTGTAGGATATGCTAGGCAGCAATTCCTGCTTATGTTCTAAATCCTGTAAATGCTTGATTGCCTATGATAAGCTAGGCAGCAGCTCTTGATTATGTTCTAATCTTGTAAAGGTTCGATTGCCTTGGATAAGCTGGGCAGCTGCTCCTAACTTGGCTGTGTTTCTTAATGCTGGAATGAGCCAGGCAGTAGCTTGTGTTCCAGCTGCATGCCGCTTATGATGCAGTGAAGTTTGAAAAAGAATAGAGATCGCAGCAATGTATAATTATTGAGTATAGTTTGTCTTTTTAAGAGAGGTTCGTAGCTAATTGAGTAAGTATTTATGCATGAACTGCAGTATATCACAACTTGGAACTTGTCAAATTTTAAGCTTAAATTTTTGTTAGTATAATTCTACAGATCATTAGAGGATAGTGATCATGATCATTAAATTATCGTTATTCTTCTCATCATCATATTATGGTCTATGTGATATGTTTAAGATGATTATTCTGAAAATAGTGATATCACTTGATATGTTGCTAGAACTTATTTATTTCTGGTTGTTACTCTGTTTGCAGAAGAAGCGAGAGCACGGTTTACCAATGTTTGACATCGATTCATTTATGCGTCAGTCTACAGGAGAGAGTGGCTTGAATACACAGGTAATAATAATAATAATAATAATTCTCGATATTTGTTACACGCCTAATGTTGTATGAATATAGTGACCACAGTATACTCAGGTACATTGTGTGTTACAGTTTGGGTGATCATGATAGTGCTCTGTCCGAAGACAGGTCCTGGCGATGGTTATTAGTCTTACGTATTACTACGCATGATTTAACCACCGACCGACTGGGCCAGATGAGCACAGGTAGGTGGCCAAAGGTCCTTCCCGTACAGTTATACAATAATAATACAATAATATAATACAATAATAATACAGTTTGTGTACATGTATTGTAATTCTGTCAAGTTTTGAGTGATAGGATCGATTGTGTCAGGGAAAATCCCGAATACCCTGGCATTGAAGTCGAGGGTTGGTTGGAATTGAAGCCCTAGATTAATCTTACCAGGCAGGCTGTGAAGCTGCGAGCGAGTTGTGCTTGGAACAAGTTCAAGCAAGTTTGACTTGTTCTAATGTATAGTGCTTTTCGCCGGGATTTCAACACATTGGAAGTTTATAATATATTAATAATTGAACTGTGAAATTGTTTGTTCTGGTAGGTAATATGGGGCAATTTAGATAGAAGAGAACAATGGACAGTGAAGTTGTATTATAGAGAGGATCTTTTGCAACTCGTGGTGCAGTGGTTGAAAGCAGGTGCATTATTATGACTGGTCATAAATGTTGTTAGTTCTTCTAGTTACAGAACCTTAATGCAAATTGTGTGACGATTTACAGTTGATGTATACTGATCTTTATTGTTTTGATCGTAGAAGAATCCAGTTTGATTTCTGTTCAGGTGAACAACGATGCGTGTGGGAAAGAAGAATACGTCGCGTTCACTAACGATCCATCAGGTGGTAGAATAGAGAGCGACAGTACGCGCGTGTTGGACAGATATCAACTTGGTCAGGTAACGGATCTCTTTCTCATTTCTGTTACATGATTGGTAAGACCAGGAATGTGAATCACGTGTGTTCTGCACAGAATGTGAATCACATGTTCTGCACGGAATGTGAATCACATGTTCTGCACGCCATGTGAATCACATGTGTTCTGCACGGAATGTGAATCACATGTGTTCTGCACGGAATGTGAATCACATGCGTTCTGAACGGAATGTGAATCACATGCGTTCTGAACGGAATGTGAATCACATGTGTTCTGCACGGAATGTGAAGCACATGTTCTGCACGGAATGTGAATTACATGTGTTCTGTGTGGAATGTGAATCACATGTATGTGTTCTGCACGGAATGTGAATCACATGTTCTGCACGGAATGTGAATCACATGTGTTCTGCACGCCATGTGAATCACATGTGTTCTGCACGCCATGTGAATCACATGTGTTCTGCACGCCCTGTGAATCACATGTGCTCTGCACGCCATGTGAATTACATGTGTTCTGCACGCCATGTGAATCACATGTGCTCTGCACGCCATGTGAATTACATGTGTTCTCTGCGTGGAAGGTTGTTCTGCACGGAATGTGCTTATGTACAGTTCTGATGCTGAGTTGTGAACAATTCTGAAATTCTTTAGTTAAGCGACGCAGCAGCGATGAGTAGGTACACCATGATATTCTGTGTTACCACAATTTGCTTCGATTATTTGATTAGAATCTGAGTTATAACTTATAGTTTCACGAGAATGGTTGTTTAATGGGACATTCCCACGGCCCAGACATATGTAAGACATGTATAGTGTTAAGCATTTCAAGATGTTTAAAATAAAAGCTTGCACTATAAAATTGAGTGTGATGAAGAAGAACAAGAACGAAATGTTGATAATGATGTTTGAATCATATTATCTGGTTATTTCAAAGAATTGAATCAAATGTTAAAGTGTTTGAAGCAATGATAGTGTATAAATGACGAGCCCACTCTCAGTTTCGCTGCATCTTTAATGCACTTAGAATTATTAATTCTTTCTGTTTAAGGTGAGTTCATCATCTTTGTTCTTGATGCTGATTCTTTAGACTTCTCAAGAAGTTTATCAACCTAGTGAATATCCAGTTCAATCTTTGACATTCCGGGAGCGACTGATGGGAATTCCTGATCACCGTCTCTCAGTCATCCGAAGTCCGTACACGATGAGGTACTTCAGTCTTTCAGTCTATCAGTTGAACCGAGTCCTTGCATTTATTTGCTTGAATTGGATAAACTCCTGTCAGTTGGTTACTTTATTGATCAAACATAGACGTTACACTCTCAGGGGGTTTCCTGGTGAAGAATAGTCTCATAGTTGTTTCGTATTATTGTTTCATGTTGTTGTTTCATGTTATTTTTTCATGTTGTGGTTTTACTCTAAATTTGTTTATTGGTACTGAAAGTTTATAATGGTGAATTTTTAGTCATTTTTTACATTGTTATTGAATTATTCGTTTTCTATATATATTTTTTAATGGAGAATTTTATATGTGCTGATTGTTCGTCCGTTTGAAGAAATGATGTTACGCATAGAACAAGTAAGGTGAAGTTTATGCTACATGTGTCCATAGATAAGTCTACAGATCTTGTCTGTTAGTGTTTTAATTATGCAATACAATCACACAGCTAATGTCATAGCTTGATTGTAGAGGTAATAGTAGAGAATGATCAATTGGTCCAGATTAACTGAGCTATTCAGTCACTCTTCAATATACGCTCAGTCACTAGACTCTTGTCAAGTCCTTGTCAACGTGCTGAATTGCTTTCACTACTTAGTTGATTGATTATAGTAATGTATAATTTTGAGCGCTTTGTTTAAATATATTCCAAGTTCAGTTGTTTTTAGCAAGAGTGATTTCCATAGAATTGTTGATGAGTAATCTAAGATGCTGTTTGTTAGAATTCTCAAACCATTCATACGAAGAGACTTTGAGATCCTTCCACCAAAACTGCGCCTACTCAGAGAAATCATTGCTTATCCTCACAGGTAAGGTATTGATCCACACAGGTAAAGTATTGATTCACACAGGTAAAGTATTGATTCACACAGGTGAAGTATTGATTCACACAGGTAAGGTATTGATCCACACAGGTAAGGTATTGATCCACACAGGTAAGGTATTGATTCACACAGGTAAGGTATTGATCCACACAGGTAAGATATTGATTCACACAGGTAAGGTATTGATTCACACAGGTAAAGTATTGATTCACACAGGTAAGGTCGTAACAATTACCATTGACTTGTAAGTCACTGGCTATCTAAATAGATAAGTCATCTATCTACAGTATACAGGTAAGTTATCGTCTGCCCACGAAAATGTGTCAATTAGGTTGAACAGATGAGTTGTGTTGATGTAGGACAACAACAACAACAACAGATGAGTCATTATCTGTTCTGTTATAAGTCGGTGACTATCCATGCATGCAACTTTATTTTTGTTGTTTTGTGTGATCTATTCAGAGCTAATGAGATGTATCATTATTTATTTCATTTTATATAGAATTCATATAAACTTGTACATTCCATTTGGTGCCATTTTGGTAAAAATTCTCAAGCTCTTTGGTATTGTGTTGTGATAAGCTGTATCATAGTACGGTACTTTTTTGTTCATCTAATACTGTACTACATTTTTGTTAACATGGTGGTGACTTTTCATATTGGAACGTTGTTTAACATCACCTAGTTTACGTATGTCTATGTCTCTGATGCTGTGCATTTGTTTTATTTTGTTCCGTTCAAGTGACTGTGTTTTTGATTGCTTGTGATTGTTCCTACTGTGTTTTTTTGCTAGCTTTATTTCACTTATTACTGTCACTATTTCATGTAATTGCAGTCTATATTATGTGCGTTTTGTTTGTATAATGATGCCATTTTATTGCTCAAATTTGTATTTTTTTGTGATTTTGATGGCTCTGCTATTTCAAGTTTCTTTATGGAGACTACTTATTTTCACTGTTGTCTTTTCTTGATTGGTTATGTCAATCGTTTACTTGACTAACTAATAAAGTTATTATTATTGTATGGATATTTTCATATATCATTATTCCAGATGATATTTTAAGATTTCTTAACTCTGCTTTGATTGTTCTTTAATTGAAATTGTTGTGCTCTGTTCTGTAGATTGTAACTCTGTAGATCAGAAATAAACCATTTTGAGCTGACAATTGTTCTCACCTATGAATGAACATACAGAAAACAGAGCATGATTTCGATGTCTATTTTCAGATCTGATGAACAATGGAAACCTGGTCCATCATGCCCGGTAGATTTCTGCTACGTCAGACCGGAACATATACGACAGGCGAACGAGCTATGCCACCGGTTCTTCTGGCCGGGCATAAATTGTAAGCTTTCGTACACTTCACGTGTTGTAGCGCATCGAGTCAGATATGTGTCAGATATATATCGAGTCAGATATGTGTCGCAGATGATTTATTGAGAAGTTAGTGTCACATGTCTTCCGTACTCTAACCTAGCCCTGTTGATGCTTGTGACTTTAGACCCCATTGATGCGGAGAGTATTGACTAAAATAAAAGTAATTAATTAATATGAATTTGTCTGCGAGAAATCTTATGTAGAGAAATTTGTGAAGCAGTGGCAACAGTGCTCTGTGACTGTGTTACAATGTATAATGATTGTTGATATTGGTGCTGTGACTATGTTACAATGTAACTATAGACCATAAATATGGTTGTTAATATTGACGCTGTTAGTTTTTGTAACTTGATGAAGAAGTTTTGTTGTTGTAGTGTCTGACTGTCTGCAGTATCCAGATCACAGCTGTGTGGTTCTATACAGGTACAGGCGAGTTCCTTTCTTCAGACCGTATGTTTTGGCTGATAAATACCTTCTTCTTCTTCTTCTTTTTCTGAATGTTCGTCATCATTACTTTCGTGTTCTTCTTACTTTTGTTCATTTTCTTTTGTTATCTTTTTTTGCTTCTAATTCTGGAAGCATGATAAGTCTCATGGCTGTTGCTGCTCTAATCATTTGCACTCTGTTAACTGATCAAGGTTAAATCTCTTCCGACCATTCTGAGCAGATTTCAATAGTCTATGATGAATAAAGCAGTATTAAATATGAGCGATAAATCACATTCAGAAAGGAATGCCATCCTCGTATTTATTAGATCAAATCTGATTGTTCACAAGTTCTTTGATTTTATGTTTTTAAGCAATGCAATACAGCTTGCTTCGTTAAATTTCTGCTTGATATACTTATGACTTGGAAAACAGTTTGCTATTGAAAGTATTACATAGTCACTGCCGTAACTTAAATTTCAGCTAACAGTTTAGATCTTTAGTTCAGCGAACAACTATAAATTTTAACAATAAGTAAAATATTTTACTATTTTGTCCCTACCAACATTTCATACAAAACCGATGGTTGTACAGTTTTACACATAGACAAACTAATAGCAAATTGACTGCTATTTGTCAATACTTTCACCCAATGAAAATGGTACATCCATGTACCACATGATGCCTGGAATCTGAGGTCAAAGATCATTGTTGGCATTGATGATATTTTTAGTGCTAGGACCGCAACATATGTCTTGGAGGTCTCTGGTTGACTGAAAATATGATTATTTGTTTCACTTTCCATGCGTCACCTGACTTCCAAGGGACTCGTTCTTTTTCATTTAATTCCAGTCTATTCTTGTTTGAATGTCTTTGATTTTACACTATTTTGAATTTAAATGGATGGATCCTATTTATTACAAGATTTGAAGTGCAATTAATTCTGTGCAATTAATGTTGTAGAAAACTAATGATTGGATTTGCATTCATGGTTCCCGATGTGGCTTTCAATGAGTCGTACATCTCGTTTATCTTCACCCACCCGGAGTGGCGAAGAGCCGGGATAGCAACCTTCATGCTCTACCATCTTATACAGGTATCTATCTCTAATATATTATACAGGTATCATATCAGTTATCTGTATCATCTTTTATCAACTATCTGTATCATCTTTTATCAACTATCTGTATCATCTTTTATCTACTATCTGTATCATCTTTATCAACTATCTCTACCATCTTATACAGGTGCCATAGTATCAACTAACTGCAACATCTTATACCACTATCATATCAACTGTCTCTATCATTTTTTACAAGGAGAATATTACATAACTTTTTGGTGCACAATGCACACGATAGTCTGTTTTGTTTGTTCAGCAACCCCTGGTAGAGGGCTTGGTGCTTTTGCGGATTTCCTGTTTGCTTGTTCAGAGACACGATTACATAATTTTCCTCCCAATCCACCATCTCTATGATCTGCCACGGTTATTAGTTTTCATGGTTAAATAGCACAGAACTTTTCCCACGTCTCTGATTCGACCATGGCTTGTTGAAACTTGTTTGTGTTATCAAGTAATAAGTAGTGTATTGTATTGTATTGTATTGTATTGTA
>JAQFYQ010001357.1:0-13485 GCA_034694885.1 Buchholzia appendiculata | reverse complement strand
ATGATAGTGCTCTGTCCAAAGACAGGTCCTGGCGATGGTTATTTGTCTTACGTATTACTACGCATGACTTGACCACCGACCGACTACGCCAATGAGCACGGGTGGGCGGCCAAAGGTCCTTCCCATACAGGCAATGGAGTGTCAATAATTTGCCCAGGTTTGCTACTGAACACAATCAGTAGTAATACTGAACACATTGCAGGGAGGCAAACCTTCTACCTCTTCACTGCTAGGCACGAGCGCAAACGACTGACCGATTCGGTCACTCTTTTATCGCTTGTAGACGCCCAAACATTCGACACTAACAATAATCTTACAGCATGTTTTAAGAATTAACTAAATAGTTCTGGCAATTCATGTCCACAGTTTGAACAATAATTATAGAAAAGAAATGTAGAGCGCAATTATTCTGAAGAATAGGTGCCGAGTTTTCTTATGTAACAAATATATAAATAGCCGCAATACACATCCTGATAATGTGCATGATGCGCGTCCATCATATTATTCTAAAAAAATATGCACAGAAATAGTTATGTTGGGCACGTCTAGAAATCTAAGCCAAGCTTGCATTTTGTATTGATTGTGTTAACAATTAAATTTACGGCATTAGATGAAATAATAAAACCAATGAGAGAAAACGCAAGCGTCACACACGAATCAAGTGCAGTTTATTTCACGGAAAGTTCAAGTCAATCACAGGAACTGCGTCACAACAACGAATTGTCCATCAGAGCAACTTCAGACAGTCAGACAAGCATTTAATTAAATGTTTCCTATCATAACTACCATGCAAGATATAATGATATGAGCTAATATCAGACATAATAAAATTTTCTATTGACCAATGGTAACTACTGGTAGTCAAGAAAACTGAAGGGATCATCCATAAAGTGTATTCGCAGAAGCTGTGACCTTTTCATATGACTAGTCTGCTAGTGTCATCGCCTTTTTCATTTCGCTATAGGCAAAGTGCAGAATTTGCTAGCTTTTAAAAAAAGTTCATTTATATGAATTGCTTCCATTATGCGAAGTTACTTTATGGACGATCCTTCATAAACTAACTCAGATATAACACACTACATCTCTTCTGCCATTGTCTATAATAGTGACATGTACCTGTATATAAACTGACATCACTGGCTTGTTCCACTAAAGTACAACACAATTATCTAGTAACTTACACTAATTTTTCGTACAATCGCAGTGCTGAAGTTTAATAATGACCTAAATTTGGCGAGCATGTTTGTTGTACAAAATGTTATCCGTCTCCGAGATTTGTTACAATTTTGTAAGTAATTGTTCACGTTAAAAAAAATTATTTTCAAAAATTTAATAAATTTATTGTACCAGATAAATATAAACTGCAAAAATCATTAGAAAATTGTGCACAGGAATTAACTTGTGCAATTCTTTAACTTGTGCAATTATATACCGTGGCAAGAAATGCAAAATTGCATGCATATCATTAAATTTTAATATAACCATATTGATAAAATAATTCAACTAATTCCTGCTGGCTGAATTAGATTCTAAACCACAGACGGGAAACGAATGACCGCACAACCCCCACACCCTACGAGTAATATGAACAAATAAAATAGCATTAATTACATCGACAACTACGGGGATTAGAATATATCGATAACATAAGGCATTTGCCCTGATCCTTACGATGCCAATTCTATCCGATCACAGTGATAAACGTCGGCGGCATCACCAAGGCAACCGTCATCAAGCGGATGATGCCTTGAGTCGGTAGATATCACATTTGCTGCCGTCGCATGTCGGGCGTTCGCGCGCAGTGTACGCCTCGAACTTGAGCGGCTGCTTGCAGAAGTCGCACTCCACGGAGCAGTGGTTCTTCAACTCAAGGTCGTTGTCGAACCAGACCTGAAGAACGGCGTTGACAAAGTAGTGCATCATGTCGACAGTGTGATGAGGCGTCGGCGCGACGCGAAGTAGTTCCTGGCCCCGCGGCACAGTCGGGTAGTTGATAGGCTGAATATAGATGCCGTGCTTCGACATCAAGTCATTCGCTAGCTTGACAACAAGCTTCGGGTCTCCAACCTACGATATACACACGGATTTGTAAACCATACAGATATAATACTTTTCTTTATTTCAACAAGAACATTATAAATACAATTATCATACATATACATACAGTATTATACAGAGAAACATTCTGACACTTTAGAAGCAATTATAAATCCCCTGTAATAGAATGTAATAATGTATAGTACAATTTATTTCATTACAATCAAAGGTTTTAATATAAAAAGGTCGAATCTAAACTTGTATGCAGTAGTATGATATAATTTGACATGATGCTGGGTACATATTTATGCATAACCAATGCTATTCACATTATTGGTATGACAAATGTTACTTACATAGATGGGTATGACAAATACTACTTACATGGATGGGTATGACAAATGCTACGTACATGAATGGGTATGACAAATACTACTTACATGGATGGGGTATGACACATACTACTTACATAGATGGGGTATGACACATACAACTTACGTGAATTGGTATGACACATACTACTTACATGGATGGGTATGACAAATGCTACTTACATGGATGGGTATGATGTGGCTCGGACAGTGGATGACGGGTATTCCAGCCTCTACGAGACGACTGCGCAGGTACTTGACATTCTCCTGGTGCCTTGCCCTCAGCTGACGACCTTCCTCTCCCTTTAATATCTACACTCACAATACAAGTACACACAGTCAGTACACAGTCAGTACACAGTCAGTACACAGTCAGCACACAGTCAGTACACAATCAGTACACAATCAGTACACAGTCAGTACACAGTCAGTACAGTCAGTACACAGTCAGTACACAGTCAGTACACAGTCAGTACACAATCAGTACACAGTCAGCACACAGTCAGTACACAGTCAGTACAGTCAGTACACACAGTCAGACACAATCAGTACCCTGGTTACAACTAGTGCGCACTTGAACTAATGAGGTACAATTTAAATAGGCAAACAATAACTGCAACATGGGGGTTATTGTTATTGGATCGACTGAAAAAATTCCTTCAATAAAATGCCACACAGCGATGCCAGTATGAAACCTGAGACCCAACCCATATCATAGACCTGGTTAAGTGCTAACCCTAAATCAGGCCTAAACTATAGTCACACTCAACCCTTGATTAAACCATACTAAAGATGATAAAAACGCTACAAAATAAACGCTAACAGCTCAAACGCTACAAAATAAACTACAATTGAGCATCTATCTCAGAGAAAAGTAATCATCACATACATTCATCATCATCATCATACAAGAGTCATGCCCAACTAACGAGGCTTGACGGTGGTATGCAGGCACTGCATGAGGAAGACACTAAACATCTGGATTGGCTGACGCCCTATACTCGTACTTGAGTATAGATTAACAACAAAAAGAATACAAGCCACAACTGAGCGAATACTTCCGTGAAAACCGCAGCACTCACATATATCATCACGATCAGTCACAATTGGCCCCAAAGTGTACAAATCACTGAAAAAAGCTGGCTACAATTCAAACCGGGCTCGTGTGCAGCTGATGATAAAACTTCAGAATACTTCTATCTGTACTTTGTCACAGAGAACTGAACATGTAAACAGCTTAATCATTTCTTCAGTAACAAAGTGGCGAGTGCAGCTGTAGAAGCTAGTTACCTTGAGTGAAGCCAGAGTTCCGTACAGCACGGTCGGGGGTAAGGAGGTCGTGAAGATGAACCCTGCCGCATAGCTACGGATCATGTCGATGAAGTTGCTCGTACCAACGATGTAACCTCCAATGTTACCAAATGCTTTTCCTATAAGTACGAAATACCAGACTCTAAGTTGCTGTATCAACACCCAATCATACTGTAAACGCATTTTTAAAAATAATATAACAAATCGTCATACGTTTACTCTATCATTTTGTTTAAGTTAAGTTATTTTGTTGTCAGTCATAATATTATATTCAAAAGAGACACAGAGTTAATACAACTAAATAATTAGTACCACTGACATTTAATAAAAATAAGATGCAATTTCAAAACTAGTTTGCATAGCATTACTCTACTCGAGAGTCTTTACAATGTCTGAAACCTCACCTAGAGTTCCTGAGATAATGTCCATTTCGTGCAGCATGTCGTCTCGCTCTCCGATGCCTGCTCCACGCTTGCCGTACAGACCGACGGCATGGACCTCGTCGACAAAAGTGATCGCTCCGTATTTGTGAGCCACGTCACACATCTCTTGCAGCGGGCACACGGCTCCTGTTGTGCATTAATCACATAAACAACATGAAAGAATAATATCTTCAGTAGCATCATAACAATTATCGTCACTATAAACAATCAAAATTAGCATAATAACAATTATCATCAAAATAAATGATCACGAGCAAAAGTCTTTTAAACAAGTAAGCAGTGCTATGAGCCTACTACAAAAAATACGTCTTAACATCAGCATCGATGCTAATTTCCTACACCAACTAGTTGCACAATGCACAAAATATGGAAGTGATTATGGCTTTAGCAACAGCTGATTGAAGCAAGTGCTCGTTCCTATTATTTCAGGCATCGATGCTGTCTTTTCAGTACTAATTTCTATTGCATAATAACTACTATCAAATGTAGTTTTGTTGATCAAATACTATCAAATGTATTTTCTTGAGTCTGTCAGACTTAGCCTGAGAGCGACCGAATAAGTGCACAGAAAGAATCAAATTTCCAATTGCTCGTCTTACCGAGTACGAAGACGAACAAGGAGAGTTAACAATGACTAGTGACAAAATCAGGTGCGCATTAGCTGAATAATATTAACTAATAAACGCACAAAAAGGAATATTTACAATTGCTCTCACTGCAAAACCAAAAATCTAGAGCATAATCATTATCACATGTTCACATAACCCTCTGTTTGAACACAGCATCTTGAAATAGGGACAATAAGCACTGAAGATTACAATTCATTGCGACTCGTTCAGAGCAACAATGAGAAACTCTTCACAACCACTTCAGTGATATGATTTGCTAGATTAATGAGTACGAATCTTTACTAGTGATATATCACACGATGTGGTTAATCGACCTCCTTGAACCTTCGAAAGATAAACTACTACTACAGACCACAACGTTCTGATAACAGAGGTCACTAACTGAAACCAATCATACTACCGAAGCCTATCTCTAATCAAGAGCGAGTTAATTGAAGCTGGCTGAGCAATAATAAGTGCCATTAAAACTGCAATATGTGGCAATACATTGCAGCTAACATAAAATTCAATTATTTTTCATGGCTGCTGGATTGCAGTCCAATTGAACAATGAACAGACTTGACAATATGACGGTAACATTACAAAAGCTACACGACCAACACCTGAAAATTTTTACATAAAAATGATAAACATTTTCAAGGAATATTTATCTGGTATTTAAAGGAATTCCAAGGTAGTTTCTATAGAGTACTATACTCGTCTCCAAAAATTCAAACATTCATTAAATCCACTTATATTATCTACAAAAAGCAATAAAACCTCTACAAATTTATTTCTATTCCATCTCAATTGCGAGTACATTTTAAATCAATTATAAATATCAGCGCAACATGTACTGTAAAAGTACAAAGTTTTCTACCGGTCATGGAGTGGACGGTCTCGAAGGCGACGATCTTTGGAACACTCCTCGGAACCTTGGCAAGCATCTCTTCCAGGTGCACCGGATCGTTGTGGCGGAAGATGTGCTTCTTCACTCCGCTGTTACGTATTCCTTGGATCATCGAAGCGTGGTTACCAGAGTCGGAGAAGATCTCACAACCTGCATAACAGTCAGACGTACATATATCTGAGAGACGAAACAGAGCTTGTGAAAGGTATACAAACAAAATGGTTTGTATTATGGACCAACTGATGACAAAATAAAAAATACTGCAAATTCTACTTTGTTCAGCAGCGCAATAAAATTAGCGTTTCTTTCCACAGAATATTATAATATCAGAAATACTAATATTATAATATTAGAAAAACTAATATTAGAAAATTATGTAGATAATATTTCATGTTTCAATATACAAATATCACAGTCATCAAAGATAAATCACTACTGAGGAGAAAGTTTTTACCAATGTTGAAGAATAGAGGGGGGGGGGAGGAGAAAAAAATAGAGCTCTACTTTTAACTAGGCCTAATGCAAAACTATTGATACCAGGTAGTCTAAATTATAAGTTAAGCGTAAAATGTAACAATACCAGGCAGCATCTTGGCAAGAGTGAACAGAGTCGAGTCGTTTGCTACGTAGCAGGAAGTGAAGAGGAGAGCCGCCTCCTTCTGGTGCAGGTCGGCAAGTTCACGCTCCAACTCCTCGTGAAACGGGGAATTCCCAGAAATGTTCCGAGTTCCACCGGCTCCCACACCATGCTTGTACACAGCCTCTCTGTTATATGCAATCAATCAATAATTAATTAGCAAATATATAGACATTATTATCAAGTTTACATAAAATATTACTACAGTAAATATTATCAAATAAAATAACTTACCAGAAGAAGGCAACGGTTACAAGACTGAATATTTCGTAAAGGCAGCTTTAAAAAAAGCACGAAACATAATTTTAAACACCTAGAAGTCAAGTAATAAATCATCATGCTGATAATACGATCAATGGAGACTAAACTTACACGACAGACTTCTGTACTTGAGGATGCCAGCTCATGCCCAGGTAGTCGTTGCTGCACCACACAGTGATCTCCTTCAGCGACCCAGTGTGCTCCATCGCCTTCGGAAACTCCGTCGCCTTCCGACTAACTTTCTTGAAGATACGATACGTATTGTCCAGCTTCTTCTGATCAACTTGGTCGCGGAAATAATTCTCGTAATCAAATCTTTCCTCTGTTCAAACAACAGCATGCTTTTTAAAAACATTAATTATAATGTTAAGACAAGACTTTTTGCCTATGATGTTTAAATTATCAGTTAAAAAATACTTGCAACAGTGATTAAACAATTAAGATACACATGCAAGCTATACATGTAAGAGAATGTACACAGGCAGACTGCATATTGAATCATGACTACGTAACTCTGCCGGGATGTGCAAGGTTTTGCTCCCTTAATTAATCTGTAGTAATACTCAGCGTACCCTACCTCTCATCACATAAATGACCAATTACCTATCCAATTACTTATCAATTCATATAAATACCAATTATCTACCTCTCATGCCATTAGTTAATAATTATATCCCTCATCACATAAATTACCAATTACCAATCTCTTCAATCAGCTGATTCAATCAGCCCATCATTGATCATTAATCATCACCATCACTACCATCATCATCATATTCATGAAGGCATCAAGATGGGCATCTGGCTGAAAACTTAGCTTCATCAGAAATCTAAAAAGGTAATTCTAAGAAACAAAAAACTCATTCACAAGAAACGCTACTCTACTTTACAAGGGCTAATATCACACAGAAACTTTATGTTAACAGTGTATGCAGTCGTACCGTTGTCATTGAGAACCGCTTCCTTGAGAGCACTGAAGTTCTTGAGAGGAGAAGTCTTCTGCTGGAGACTCTCTCCACCGCCTCGGGTCAGTCCGTGGTGGAAGCCAAGGACCGGCTTCATCTCTCCCACAGTAGCTGACACGGTCACATCCTGCACGTGAGCCGTCACTGGACATCCAGCTGATGCTACACACACACACACCGCATCTTCACACACTGATAGCTTTCATAGATACATCCAGCAGATGCTAAACACACACATACACACCGCATAGTTTATAACTTTTATTGATACATTCAGCAGATGCTACACACACATACATCATCATTTACTGATAGCTTTCATAGATACATCAAATGCAGGGTAGAACACTATTTTAAATTGTGTTGCCAACCGGGTATAAAGAGATAAGCATAGGTCTTGTTAATAGTAATCGATAAAAGACTGGTTTGTGCAATGACAATTTTTTTTTACTTATTTGTGTTCTAATTAGACAAAACAAGGTCGATTAAAAGCCACAGAAAACACTGCATATAGAAAGCAGTACATTACAACATAATAAGTTCTTTGGACTGTAAGAAACTACATAAGAAATGACAGAAGACAGACAGAGAGATAGAGAGAGAGATAAGAAAAACGCCGAACCTTGAACAGCAGCGTCAGCGGCGACAGCGAGGTCAATGATCTCGGCGCTGCCCGACTCCGAGTGCAACTTGCGCGCCATGAACGGGCACTTGTTCATCTGTCCTTGAGGCAACGAATCTAGGACAAAAAAATACAGTCTAATCTGAACCTTGTTTTTGAACTTAAAAGTTGTTTGTTAACAGAAAATTCCTAGGCTGTGGTTGCAAATCCAGTTTGCATCCATACATCTTTAATTAATGAAACTATTTCAAATTGCAAGCAAAAAACATGATTCCTACTTAACGTAAATAACAATATAAAAATAAACATATAAATAAATAGTACATAAATAATTCCTAATTCAACTGGTCGAAAGAGTACTCAACCATATATGGCATCTATACCTAATGCTCGCTATCTACAGCAATCTGCTTGGCCAGTTTTGAACGAAAAACGTGTTATTGATAACATGATGCACAAATAATTTCTCTTCACGAAAAACAACGATGTAAATGTTTTACACCTAGTGTACAACAATAAGACTTACCTTTACTGGCAGTAGAGCTGCTGAGGATGGACGATGAGTACTTGATGACGTGGTCCATGATGGGACAACGCTTCGCCATCTGGAGCAGCTCGGCAGGATGCTGGCGCACCTGGCTCACCGGGATACGCGTCAGAAACGGACACTTCAATGCCTTCATGATTTCTTTCTGCACACGACAAAACAAATCCTTTCCGTCTCAGCACAACTTTGATATTCGAGTAAATGTTTGATATTTATATCTCAGAACTTTGATATCTTAACGCAAGTAAACTTTTTAACTCTCTACAGTATATAACTATTTAAGCCACATACAATGTACATTATAACTAACAGGTAAGCCACATACAATATACAGTAGATAGCTAATATTACTATTCGTGTAATGGTATAGACCACAGCGTAGCGGTCAGTGAAATGAGAGTTAGAACTTCTAGTAGAACGAACCGTTGCAAAGCAGCTACCTGTTTGCTTTTCTTAGCTGTAATACAATCAATACATTGGTTAAAGAACATCACAACATATTTGTTCATTCAGTAATCATCACAACTTGACCCGGAACTGCCACATGTGGTGTATTTGACCTATCACTGTGCATTTGACATGTAGAACAAACTTCCTGAACAAAAGTAAGAATAAACCGGAACCGTCACGATTCGACTACCAAACACTAGCTCAATGGTTAGATCGTACTCTGATTGGCCACGTCGCACTATCATTGGTCATGTCGCACTGTTTACGACTCGCCGCCTGGGTAACAAGTGGGTAAAATTCCTCTACCTTGTTTGGTGTATGACCGTTCAGCGAAACAGCAGTCTAGTCTCTGGTCATGAAACGTGATCATAGAACACAATCCAACTCATCACACAAGTTTCACACACTTCCTTCACGACTCGGTTTCACTTGACTAGAACTAATGACATCACACAACACACTTCCTTCACGGCGTTCAGCACTTGATTAGTATTGACTCAAAATCTAACATTATGTTGTTCAGTTCATTCGATTATAAATTTTATTCAAAAAAGAAAGACATCAATTTAAAAGTTCAAAATTTATTCATTCTTTAATGTATTTAAATACTAAATTCTTCATAAACAAATTTCTGGGTATAAGTCGGCCTAGCAATGCTAGCATCCAACCACAGTTGTATTACAATTTAGAATAAAGTCTGCAACGTTACCAGATTATCAGGAATTGCTGGGCTGGATATTTAAAAATGTCCGCTTATCTTTGAACAACAAAGCCAGCTATAAATTTAGAAAACTATTTATAAAATGCATTCTAATAAAAAATGAATTAATATTTCTTTCATTTTGATCCTCTTAAGTTTAACAGATATTAATCCTTTGAGTCTGTCAGAGATCAACAGAATTACTCCTCCAATCTTACCGTGTATGATTACCCTTGCCATGTGGCCCATGTCTCCCTCCTTTGACCACCCCCCCCCCCCATCATGTAAAATCTACTGCGAACGAACCCGCAACAAGTATCTGTGCCTATAAACTTCCATACAAAACTGACAAACGCAAACAATGAAGTTGTATTTATTCATACCAATTTGTCAAATAGATAAAATAAACAATATAGCTATTTAGCAGAACCAAATATAGGAGAAAAACTAGATCACCAAACGCATGAAGTAATACGGTGGGTCTATTGTAAAGCCTGACAGCACAGGGCCAAGCGCAGTAAAATGAATCAATGCAATAAAAAGTTGCATATGAAAGTTAATGAAACTAGGTGAATAAGCTTGCAAAATCCTATCGTTTTATAGATGCTCAAATATCATTAGCCTATTAAAAAAGTAAAAAAACACCAAATTATAACACAGTACAGTGTACAATGTAGGCCTACAACTCCGGCTATTTACACAAATTTATATTTGGTATTCAGCTCGGTACGGTATATAATACTACACAGTGTAGAATCGATCACAACTTCAATGAGCCGACACTGTAAACATCAGCATCCAATATTTTAATGCCCATTTATTGAGGAATATTGATTTCAGCTCCGACTCTGTTCCCTTCTGCAGCTCAATGGAAGCAAGTTTGATACAGCAAACTCATTAACCAAAGCTTAGGCCAAAACTAACCATACACATAACTTTACCCCCAAAACATAAGAATTTCTTAACATGACTGATATACAGTTATATTGCAACATTTGATTAGATTTGTATTTTACATCCAGATATGGTAAGCATACTAGTAAGATTCTGGTTAATAGAGATGCATTGTTACAACAATTACACCCTGCTAACCATCCATCTAGAAATCGATATTCATCAACGAACAAGCATTATAAACTACACGAGGTCGATTCTCTAATAGCATTTCCTGGGGGAGCAGCTGTTTAATTATAGAGAACACAAGCACCGGGCAGGTAGAACAACAGAACAACGACAACTAATTAATTAATTAGGCTGTTACCAAGCGACATTGTAAAAAAGAGGCACACCCAGTTGTCGCCTATGCGTCAGTCTGTCTATCAGTCATTCAGTCTACTTAACACACCGTCTATCTGTCAATCAGTCTACTTAACACTCTGTCATTCCGTCTACTTAACACTCTGTCCATATGTCAGTCAGTCTACTTAACACTGTGTCTATCTGTCATTCCGTCTACTTAACACTCTGTCTATCTGTCAGTCTACTTAACACTCTGTCTATCTGTCATTCCGTCTACTTAACACTCTGTCCATCTGTCAGTCAGTCTACTTAACACTCTGTCTATCTGTCTCCGTCTACTTAACACTCTGTCGATCTGTCAATCTACCTATAGATAGTTACATAGATCTGTATAGTCAAATTCACAATTAAATCAATTTACTGCCAATTTTAAAACATTCTTGTTTGCCTTGCCACTTGGCTAGATTGTTCTCTTAGCACTTCTGAGACTTTGTTAGGGGCGCTTTATGCATGAAGACACAAATGATGATGATGATTACTATGATTATGACGTTGATAATAATTTGCCATCTCATTTGTCAAACTGACACAAATGCCAGTACACCTGACTGATTGGCAGCTAGTAGGTCAGCAATCAGACAGATCGATAATCAATCAATACAAGATAGATAACCAGACAGAGTTTCAATCATCAGATAGACCGACAGACAGAAAGTTACACAAATAGTCAGCTAGGCAGATAGACAGAAAGTTACACAAATAGTCAGCTAGGCAGATAGACAGAGGAACAAACAGACAGAAAATCAGATAGACAGACAGTCACTTAGTCAGGCTCGTAGACAAATTGAGAGTCAATCCGACAGACCCAGAGACAGATAATAAAAAGATGTCATATCTCCTCGGCGGCAAGCGGCAGATATTTCGTCTACAGGTTTGTTTAATCACATTGGCAATGTCAGAGAGACAAACATACAGAGAAAGAGAGGACACAGAACGAGAGACAGCCGCAGTCTGTACAGAGTAACACACAGACTGACACACACAGCGACACGCTATATAAACTGTTACAGTTGTAATCAACTACAGGCTGAACGTGCTTGTCGTGTTTGTCATTGCGGTTCAGCGTTCAGGTAGACTGAAACACAATTAGAGCCCAGGCGCAGCTGATTGCAATCATTGCCACACAATTACAAGTCACCGGGACGCCAGTCGTGACGATGCACAGTATTTAACTCAACACAATACATGAGGCATGCCAATGCATACAGAGTTATGAACTACATACAATAAATCATCCACGTACACCAAAGCATGTCAGGTATTCAGTTACACACATACTGACACACACAGCGACACGCTATATAAACTGGATTATATAGCGATTATAATCGTTATGTTATCGATTCAGCTACAGGTACTTTAACCCAATCAGAGAACTTTAATACTCGTCGTGCGGTTTGTTTGACTGCCGTGCCTCGAGCAGTATTGTCGATGTAATTATGTATCTAGGACAGACGTCATCTAAAGTTCAAAGCCCGCAGTGATGGTATGGTTCAAATCCTCCCCATCCAACGTTCTCAACCCCCCCCCCCACACACACACACACACACGCATCATATTTACATCAACAATATAGTATCACTAACACTAAAATGACTGGTTACTTATTTAGAAGAACAACAAATGCTGCAATATGAGAAATATCTGACGAGAAATATTGCCACCGATAGCTTTGCTAACATTGCTAACCGAGGCTGCCATAGGTTCTCAATAACAGTCCGAAAAACTATCAGATTTGCAGAACATGGTCCAAATTTAAATAGGTCAAATACTGGACCAGAGTTACTGCAAAAGTTTTCTGACCAAGATTCCTGACCAATCATAGCACGCGCTGAGAGTAGTCGAACGGTACATTTAGTCAGATAAATCTGAACCAAGAAAGTTGCAACATGGATACTATGTGCTCAGTCATGTGATGATCTCTTACAGTGGTCTAGCTCACTAGAAAAGTAGCAACTCCGATATATATATTCGATATTATAACAAGAACAAGCTCCATCTTTAGAAATAAACCAGCCTAATTTCTTTAAAGTAAACATCAGTGAATCAAGTATAGACCTGAGTAAATTAGCGATTAGCTGTCTTACCGTTTACCTTACTTTAATGTATTGAAACTCTTCACTGCAGACATAAAACTATACAATCTATTTTGAAGCCTGAGTTATCCACCTCCAGTGCCACACAGCCACACAAACCATAGTCAGTGACACAGAGCCACACAAACCACATCCAGTGCCACACAGCCACACAAACCACAGTCAGTGCCACACAGCCGCACAAACCATAGTCAGTGCCACACAGCCACACAAACCACATCCAGTGCC